>JANHGN010017353.1:91610-130650 GCA_024605025.1 Megaceryle maxima
CTCTTGTTCTTCTCATTGCGCTTAGGATTCTATGGTTGTTGTGGGGGTGGGGGGTTGGTGGGGGTTGGGGGGGGGGGGGGGGGGGCGGGGTGTTTCTTCATCGTTTTAGTTAAGCTAGTGTGAAAAAACTACCCCAAAGCTCACAGAGTGGACAGGGGGCAGGAACCAAATGCACCACCCCACCCAGCTACAAGACTAGAGCACAGACTTTCCATCACTCTGTACCACCAGTCCTGTACCTGCTGTGGTAGATGGGACTTTTGAACAGGTTTGTCACCTGAGTACGTGCCATTTCACCAGTGACCTCTTCAGCATCAGCTACTCCACTATGATCACAATGAGAACAGTACCTGGAGAAGGTAGATAAAATCTAGCCCTTGAATCGTCACAAACCAGTCCCTGCAGTGACTATACAGTGCACACAATTTTCATCACCAGCCAAACTCCCTTGCTGTCACTTAAACTACGTCCTTCTCTCATTTAACTCTTGACACTGAATTTTTCCATACTTTCAAAACCTTCTCTATATAATACCACTGTTCAGAGATCTCATAATTTGTTAAAAACAACCATGCCTTTAGGGGTATATCGGCAAAAAGTAAAAGTGAAGTGACAGTCACAGTATCTATTTTAGAAACCTTTATAAAGCAGATAGAGGAAATTCACCATGGTTTGGGACCCACCATTGTTTGAGCATAAAAAAAAGGAAGTAAACTTCGAAATCAAGGAATCCCTTTGGTCTGCATCAAAAAAGCTGAAATGCAAGAACCACAGAGTTCAACTATATATACATACACAAACTAGATCTGTGATAACTTGACCAGCCATCCACATAACTCGATTCATTTTTTTTTCAGTAGAGATGAATGAATCGGAAGGTTTATTATTGCCAACACCTATCTTTATGATTTTACCAAGACCAAAGTTTCTTTTTTTCTGAAAACAATCCAGACGTTTTGGAAGATGAAGGTGATTAGAATATGCTGCCTAGAGACTTTGTGAGAAATACGAGATAAATAGGTTAGCTATTCCCTTTGGTGTACTACTCATGTCAGCTCAAAAAAAAAGACAGGAAGAAGGTGCAGAAAAATAGAAGCGTTAAGTGATCTATAAAGCCCAATGATAGCAAAAGAAGGTTTGCAAACAGATTACTCAATAACCAGATATTCCTAATTGCAATTTGACAATCAATGGAAACAGCTCATCAGCGATGACCACTTCTCTTTAATCATGAAACCGCCTTCTGTCTCACGGTCTGGAATCAGTCACCTTGTCAGCTGCTAATTACTTCCTGGGGATAATTTATCTTCTCAAACAAGAATACAGCTTTGCTGCCTACATACTAGGTAAGTAAAGGACTCCAATTCTGGGAAGCGTTCTTAGTACCTGAGCACCTTCATATATTCTGACACAGACATCTAGGTATCCTCCCTACAACATATGCAAAAGAAGAGGGTCTAAGGCCCACATGTGAGAAGGTGCAGAGAACCAGCCCCAGGTGAGCCTCAGGACAATTATTCCCATTCTGCGGTGATTTGATTGTATAGGTTTTTGAAAGAGGAGTAATTCGGCTGCTTTTTCAGCATCAGACACTTCTATTCTACCTGTTGAATCTCTAAGCCCTTGGCAGAACAAAACCAAATCCTTTGGAACAAGAAAGACAAGCCAGAGGCCTTTTGTTTTGTAGTTTGTTCAAGACAAACACAACACTCTGCTACTGGTTCCCAAAGTACATTTCTCCAATGAGTGGTGAGGGGTGGATGAGACTGTCTCTAATTCACACATAGTCTAACAGAATTTTGTTTTAAAATTTGAGAAGAATTGAAGATGGTCCACAAGAAAGACTTGACAGCCATCCTTTTCCAAGAGGTTTCTGAGTCACTGCTGCAGTCTATGAGCAATGCCAAGTGTGGTCACATCCTCACAACTCTTGCTCACAGGTTCAGGACAAACTCAGTCAGTTTACTAGTGAAAAGAAACCATTCACTCCAAGTAACAGCCCCATGTTGCTGTGGAATAGGAATCTAACAGCTGCAGCACCAGTACCTATTAGAAAAAGGAGGGCCTTTAAAGTCCATTTTTCCTCCCAAATCTCATTTTCAAACTGCTTCACTTTATAATACAAAGTGACTCTAATTTCATTTTGGCATCTATAGTCCACACTGTTGACATATTTCCTGACATTGCCCTTGCCACATCCTACCCCTTTGACATTCCTTCTCTACAGAGGCCAGTAGAGACATCTCAAGAGAAGCTTACTCTGGCAGAGGGAAAATCACACACACATTTAGCTACTCATGCAATGGGAAGTAAACTCTGCGTGTTTACAGATGTGGTACATGCATCCCATGCAGTACTCTAAAACGCAGGACAAAAACACTGCAAAGAGGCATGTGGCAAAAAAGAAAGTGCTAGTCAAAATGACAATGTCTAAAATAAAAATGCCCTCATAAATCACCTTGTTGGATTCTGCTGGAGTCAGAGGAGAGAGACAGTTGTAAAACATTAACTCCTTTCCCCGTTAAACTCACACCACAGGAGGTGTTTGCAGCAGAGTAATTTACTGTGTTTTGTTAATAGGGAAGCTTTCCACTAAAACTGTAAACGATTCTTTTTTTTGTTTAATAACAGCAAATGGAGCATCACAGAAATACATGTCCTTTAAGTGCCTATTGTAAGGCAGACAAGGAAGACAGGCAGTTGCTCATTATTATTCCTCATGCTGCTTCTAATGAACAGATCTATGCTCTCACTTTTCATTGGCTTAATCAAGGATTTTCTATGATATGCAATTAATCTTTAATATGAAAGTGATTAGGGAGAAGACAGAAAATGCAGCTGAACATCCTGACCACTGAAAACCAGATTAAGGAATTATTCAAAATCTGTTTCCTTTATATTGCTTTTTTTACATTTGCAAATCTCCCGATACCTGAAAGCTCAATGAAACAAGTTTATTTTTACATCCCATGGAACAGATTCACAGTTTTTATTCAGATGGGTATGTTGGTAGTTCTTCAGCAGTGAGCCCACACTGAAAGTTTAACACTCTGAAGCAAAGCAGAAGAAAGCAAGACTTTACCACAGTTCACAGAAAGGTACTGAAAATACATACTAAGATTGTAATACTGGAAAACCACACACATTAATCCTGTCCTGGTCAAACATACAAAAAAAAAAAAAAAGAGATGTCAGTCTAGTTTACCCTGCCTCAGTAAACCTTGTCTGGATAACAGGTCACTGAATATAAGCTTAAAAACATGGAAGACATAGATGGAGAAGCTGCTTTTAACTGGGACATTGAACCAGCTAAGACTCTTCGGAAGGATGTATAATCTTGACCAGCACTGTACATCCAGTTCTAGCTTGTGAACCACTGATATGGTTTGGGAAGTCTTAAAGGCAGGAAGGAGACTGAAAGCTAACCAGGAATCAACCAAAGAAGGGTTCTGTGGGTTGACAGTTTGGAAGGGACTAAAGACCCCCTGTGATGCCAAGGCAGGACACAACATAAGCACCATGAAGGGGTGTTAAACAAGAACATCTGAATTTCCACATGAACCTTTTAAGTGTTGTGATATGGCACCTCAGCTACAAAAATAATAATAATAATAATAATAAAAAGATCAGTATTGGTATTTTGGAAGGTTAGTAGTTTATCACAGCTATTACTTTTTTGCTTTTTTTTCAATCAAAACCTGGAGCACAGCGTAGCGCAGGCTGGTGATACAGCTAACACTGCTATAGGCAAGTCTTTCAATATGGGTCATGTTTGCATGCATCTTTCTTTCACCAGAAACTTCAAAGGCCTTAATCTTCAGAACATGGAAGCTGCCTAAGAACTAGATCCTGAGGACACTCAGGGAAACCAAGAACCTCAGAAAAAAAAATCACTAGTAGCTTTTGAAAACAACAGTAATGGGGTAAAATGGAAAGGCAGGCAATAAATCATGACTATGCACATCTTCAAGCATTTCATTTAACACTGTTCAACAGACCATCTCCACCAGGATCACAACTGTTTTCCTTTCCTTCTTAAAGAGTAACTTACCAGTGTAATGCTTTGTATGTCAAGCAGAGGTCTGCAGGAGGGAAGACATCTGAGTTGTAATGTATTAAAGACCCAGCTGACTAGGATCCAGAATGTGTCTCTACCCTGGCAGCTCCTCAGCCTAACACTGTCTTCCATTTGTCGCAGCATCACCTACAGCAACACTACTGTAGGGGGGTTATCTATATTTCTTGTAATCAAAAGGTATCTTTGATACTTATGAGTTCCCTCCTGCATTAAACTCTGTACAGTCACCTCTAAAAGGTAGAATAACATTTTTAATTTAAAAAGAAAACTAGAAAATAAAAAAAATCCTCCCATCTTCCCATAAAAACTCACATGCAAGATAGTATGCCATACTCAGTTTGACTGGAATCACTTCAAAGCAACAAGAGTCACATGGTAGCCTTGCACTCCTAAGCCAGGTCAATGTAAGCCTTTACGCTACTTCCGCGTTCTTTCCTTTTTTTAGAACTGTCTCCAGCACAGATGAAACACAGACCAACAGACTCTACCAAAACACCATCACCTGTCCAGTAACATAAACTGCATCTTCCAGAAACAGGGGTGATGTGCACAGCCCAAATAACAGAGCAGACCGCCAAATACACCGGTTTGTCCTTGCCCACATTCCCAAACCCTCTCATTACAAGTCCTCTGTCCCCCGACTCCACCTTGTATTTTCACATTGGGTTGCCAGTAACAGCCTAACAAATACATATGGGGCGGGGGGGGCAAAAGCAACAGCATTTAACTTCTGACTGGACAACGTCCTACACAAGCACAACCCAACGAGCCTATTGCCTGCAGTCTTGGCATTGTCCAAAACTGAAGCATGGGTATTATATTCACCCTATAACTGAAAGCCCCTTCACACCTTGCAGTCCTTTCATATTTTCCCTCGTGTCTTCTCAGTACCATTATCTTGAAAGAGAAGTAACCTTAACTGCTTCTGAGAGTATCAGCCTCTCATAGTTCCCTTACTTTGTGGTTTAGAAAAGAATCTCACGAGAAAGAGACACTAAGCACGTGCTTAACCCTTTTCCTGAGTTCAGACCAAAGGAACCAGGCTTTATTACACTGCTTATTATACCCATCTAGCTCAGATGCCTGTAATTCTCCAAATCTTAGCCCACAGCCTCCTCCCAGGGACTGAACAGGGAGCCAGGACCCAGCTTTTCACCACACCTAGAGGAACTTAATTACTTCCCCAGCTTTGACCCCCTCTGTCAGATTCGATGGGGTCAAAAGCTGCCGGGTAGAAGAGAGACAAAGAGACAACCAGAACAGAGGATTGTTTTCCTTAAGCCTCATTTCCTTCGGAAACCAGGCTAAAGAAGTATCTTGGGACAAAAGACTTGTGACAGCACATCACTTACCTACTCACGTGCAGGAATGCAGCTGCGTGGCACAGTAATTACGGACTGGAGAATTTGAGGGGGCAATTAATGGTTTGCTTGCCCTGGGGCAAAAGCTTTAACAGGACAAACTGCAAGAAGTCATTATCTCACCCAACCTCTTTCCATGTTTCCTCCCTTCCCCCTCTTTTTAATTTTAACCTTGATCAGAGCCTGTTCCAACAATCAGGCTTCTCCTTTTGTTTGACGCTGTAGTAAAGTTGTAGGGTTGTTTGTGAAATGTGTTGCCATGGAAACTAATGTGTGCTGCCATGGAGATTCGTGTCAGATCCAGCCTCGCATCTTCACCTCAAACTCAAAAAAGGAGGAAGAGAAGCCAGGGAGGAGAAATTCTTCCTTGAAAAACCAAGCGTTTTGAAATATTAGCAAATCTAACAAGAGTAGTGACAAAACCTGAGGTCGCTATTAAGCCATCAACATTTATTAATAATTCACACACCACTTTCGGAGATGTCACTTCTTTTAGCAATGTTCTCAGAACCAGTGTAGCTGAGGGCTTCAAAGTGATGAACAACATATGTGAAAAATCTAAGATTCATTTTTAGACTATCTAGATACCAAAAAGCCCTACCCAACAATTTTTCCAAGTCAAGTATCTCAAAAAGTACAAAGGCAGGAAAAAACCCCTACTAACTGTAAAAGCTGCATAAAATGCATATGATTTAATAAGATAAATGAATTAAACAATGATCCATGACACACATACATGGTCAGATTAAGGCCTTGATTAAACAGCCTCCTAAGCAGCTGAAGTTCAATTCTAAAGAAGATAACTAAACCATCTAAGCATCTCTTTAAAATGAATGGTAGATACTGAAAACTTGCATTCATTTCCTCATAAAACTGATAATTCTCCTGCATCCTTTAAAAGAAGCAGCTATAACTAAAAGCCACCACAAATTCCTTTAAGGACTTAGGAGGTATCTTAAATCCCCCCAGTACCCAAATCCAAGAATTTATGCTCTCTGAGCAAAATCTGATAGGCAAAATTCTGCTTTAAACTATTCAAATTCATTTTAAGTAGTCTCTCTCTAATTGGTGCATAGTCTTCTTCCTTCAAAATTAAAGATACAGCTAAAACTTTGCCAGATCAGGGACAGAGTAAGTTCACTGGTTCATGAAACAACTCGAATCATTGATAATAAAAGCTCTGAATGAGGAAACATAAATGAATATTTAAAGACCCATCATAAAGAGCAATCTCTTCCTGAATTAATGCTAAATCTTGTCAAATAAGATATCTGTTATATTTTATACAAGATATATTGTATCTCCTAATCATATCAGTGCTCCACACTTGATGGCTCTGCATTCAGCACCAAAAATCTGCAGCCTTTTATAACTTGCAGTCACAAAGATTCTTCTATTTTATAAATGCATTTGAATGAAGACTAGAGATTTATAACTCAAACAGTTATTATTCTGTAAAAGAAGTGGAAACAAACATTAAAATATGAAGAAATATGTCTTCTTCCTCAAGCTGATAGACTTCAGAAAAAAAAAAAAAAAGAGCTAAACTCTTGACAAAAAATTTACAGCATGGAAAACTTTGCAGATCCATCAGTCCAAAGGCTTTGTCAGAGAAAACCAGTACAGATATCCACGTCTGAAACCTATCCCACTACATCTCCACACAGCCTGCAGAGACCTTCCCCTGAAATCTTAAGAGATCAGCATGATTGGGGTGTTGGTTTTTTTTTTTATACAGAGGGTATTTCTTCTTGTTGGGTGCAATCCAAATAATACAGAACATCTTCCAGGTGATAGTAGCAAATAATCTTTTTCTAACTGGCAACTGCTACACAGATCACAGGACCAGTTGACACACTATGCACCTGGCCAGTTTATTAACTTTCTGGATCTTGCAATAGTCTCCAGGAAGAAGAAAAAAAAAAAAAAAAGCCCAATTTTTTATTCCTTTGATGTTGAATTTGTACAAACTTACCATTTAGATTTCAGGAGGGCTCAAGATTTACTGGATGCTTTTCCAGAACATAGAGGGAAACCCAGAGCCTGCCCCAGAGAGACTAGACAAAGCCTGTCCTGGGGACTAGTCCAGACAAAGAGGAATATACACCTGGACTATAATCTCTCTGGCAGGCATCTACTCTGATGAGAGATCCCAAAAGCTCTGAGTGGGCCAAATCCAAAAAAGCATCAAGAGATTGGGCACGGGAAGGAACAAGAAACAGATTCATCAAGAACAAATCACCTCAAAGCAATTAAATTTCCTTCTGCAGCCAAGTAACAGGTTCTGTGGCTCAAGAAAAACTACAAATACTTTATACCCTGACTTTAAATAAGGTTTTTGACAAAGTCTCACACAACATTCTCTTAAGTTTGGAAAATGCGATCTAGGTGAAGTTAATGGAATGGATGGAAAACTGGGGAGAGATGTATCCAGCAGTTATCACTGGTTCTTCATGAGCATAAAAGTCATAACTGACTGAATTCTGTGGGCTAGTCCTGCTCTATCTTTAACTGGATGACAGGAAAAAGTCGACTTATTAAATACATAGACCAAATGGAACCAAGGAAGAGCACAAGTGTGAAGGACGGGATTCAAGTCCAGTACTGCTGGGACAAACTGGAGAAAGTGGAAACAACAGTAAAAAGAATGCGACACTGTACATGCAGGCAGAAATAACTGCACAAATATAGTAAGGAGAACTTCTAGCTAGGTAAGAGTCCTCAGAGAGGATCCTTTGGTAAGAGGGGATGACAATCTGCATGCGAATCAGAGTCAAGCTATTGAGCACAAGCCAAACAAGCAGGCTGGAACAGATAAGCAGAACTGAGGTCCGCATAACACATGGTTATCCTTCCACTCTGCTGAGCATCAGCAAAGCTTCAGCTGCACTACTACATCCTCGCCCAGGCACTGCAATTGAAGAAAAAGATGAGCCAACTGGAGCAAGTCCAGAGAAGAGCCACAGAAAAGAGCAAAACTCAGGAAAATAAAACCCATATATATTTGTGAGTGGTTAGCAAAGATGTGGGAAAAACACAGGAGATGGAGTGGGAAGAATGGTGCAAGTGACACCATTTAGTATTTAAGATGCTACTGCAAAGAAGAAGGAATCTCTTATTTTGTGGATTATTTTGTGGTCCCAAGTGGACGGGACCAAATACACCACAGCAAGTGTCAGCTTAGGCATTACAAAAAACTTCCTAATGATAAAGAGATAAAAGAGCCGCACAGGTACAGGCTGCACTGAGAGCCTGTGGATTCTGCACCCTAAGCAGCCTCTGAGAACAGCTACATGAGATCCTGGTGAGCGCTGCAGGTATCGTTGCTCCTGCCTCTATAGGTCCCTTCCAGCTTTGTATTTCTATTCCCTCCTGGAACAGACATCATAAATAGTCCTTTGTGCTCTGCAAAAGTTACCCCTCAAGAACAAGGCTGGTAAGGAGACATGTACATTCAAAAAACAGATGGCCAACAGAAGAGCACAACAGGACTGACCAAGGGAAAAAAAAAAAAAAAAAAAAAAAAAGATATGCTTATTTCTTGGAATCCTGTTTTAAACCCAGAGAAGATGAAGCAGATCTGTAAAGTCACCGTTACTTTCCAGTGGAAGACAGTGGGAGAGGTTCTGTGTCTGTAAGCAAAACTTTTCTTCACCTTTCATAAAAGATGGCTTGGAAATTGCAACAACTCCATTTTATCAAGTAGCTGCTTGAAATATAACTTGTAACCGAAAAATAAATAACTAAAAGCCAGGTAAAATAACTGCTGGTGATGAGAATCTGCTTTCTTGCAATTGAGGAATCACACATAGTAACAAAGTAACTGAATGCGGGGGTGGTTTTCTTTTTTCAGCTGGCATTTTCTATTATTTGCATACTTTTACTAAGATTTGCAGAAGATTGTGGGACACAACAAGATATGACAGTTGCTCTAATTTCTTGTCAAATTCTTCTATTTTTGTCTGCAATAAAAGACAAATGGGACAAAAGCAGTGACAGGTACCTTCCTCACCACACAAAGAGGGGGAGAACAACTGCATAAACAAGTCAGCCATTAGTTTAATGCAAAAGAAGTCATGGAAGCAGCAGTCACTCAAGGCGAAAGGAAGTGATGTTCTTGCCAGCCATTACACTAATGGTGAGAGCGAGGGAATGCCAGCAGAATTGCCAGCCAGCAGGCTGAGAGACACCTCTGGGGATCCAGACTGTGGAAACTGCTCAGCACAAGGCTTACAAAAGTCACGTGTTACTATAGTCATTGGACCCATCCTTGCAGCCTTTATCTGATAAATGTCATTCCCTGGTTTGTTCAAGGCCCCGTGAGTCAAATGTATTTCAAAAGCATTTCCCAGATGAGTGATTGATCAAGTGTTTGGTTCCCTACAATCCCCCCTCCTCAATTCAAATGCTCTTTCCATAGTTTCCCAATTCAATCCACAGCTGTGAATCAGGAAATATTCCTCAGCTGGAGAGGCAAGAGCAGAACCCCAGTGCACAGCTCTCAACTTTACAAAACCTGGTCACAGCGAGGGAAGAAGCAAGAACTGCTTCCTCTTCATGCTTCTAGTAGACCTCAGGAAACATGAGCCCAAGAGAAACAGCTTTCGCTGCTTTCTCAGTATCTGCCATCACATCTAGGTCTCCACTCCTCAGCTGATCTTCTGTCAACCAACTCACTGCCCTTGCACCGCCGAGGTTTGGTCAATGCAAAACTGCTTCTGGTGACATGAATGAAAAGTTAACTCCAATTTTTTTAAAGCAACACAAACATGCTGAAATCACAGTGAACTTAACCGCTCTGCTCAAGGTACAACTTCACCTGAGGTTTGCATGGCTATTGAACAGTGCCCTTCAACTGCTGCATGCACCAGACAGCAGTTCCCTTCTAGCCAGTGAAGGCTGGGAACAGCTGGTACCTGTGAACTGTAGGTACTCAGGTATGAAGTCTAAGCAAGGCATGAGCAGAGGACCACTCACGGGCCCATGCTGTGACTAGCCCTGATCCCCAGAACATCCAAGCCATTGCACAGACTAGAGCTGTACTGAATTTGAAAGATGACCTTAATCAATCAGGTAATTAAACATCACTTTAAGCCACTCTTTAGAGCATCAGTTCTTACAGGCTTGGTACACTGTGCAAGCTCTTACTGATGGGCTGACAGTGCTAACAACTTTCTCCCTCATCTGTTGGCTTTTTGGCAGTGCACAATGGGTCAACTCTTAGTGCAATTTCATTTTCTTAATTAAATCTTCCCTGAGGAATCATCATAGGGTATTATATCCCTTTGATTCTTTTATTTAATGTTTCAGAATAGAGACAGTCTCACCCTGCTTTCATGGGTTAGACAGTTTCTCATTTGATCAACCCTCAGAGGATGAGAGGATTTTTCTTTTTTAAGTGAGAAACATTCACATTTATTAAATAAACAACATATAAAAGGCCATATAACAATGCTTAGGAGACTAAAAGAAAAAAAAAAAAAAAAAAAAGAGAGAATCATAACCAAGCTGGAAAAAACCCAAAACACAGAAACAAACAAACAAAAAAAACCACCAATCAACCAACAAAACCCAAAACAAACAAAC
Organism: Megaceryle maxima; assembly: GCA_024605025.1. NCBI lineage: Eukaryota > Metazoa > Chordata > Aves > Coraciiformes > Cerylidae > Megaceryle > Megaceryle maxima. Next base: position 102,636 of record JANHGN010017353.1, read on the forward strand.
AAACAAAAAAACCCACCAGTCAAACTCAGGTTGTTTCTTGCTACCTCAAAATTTACAGAGCAGAGTTTATTTGCAACAAGGGGAAAAAAGACCCTTGAATCTAACTGCCTTCTATAGTGGAAGCAGCATTTCTGTGAGTTTAATAAAAAACATAATGCTTTTCCTAAAGTACATAGTACCCATAGTCACAAAATCCAGGAAAAATCTCAGCTTTCCTCTCCAGAAATACATCTCCAACCCACATGCAGTGAAAGTCTTCAAATCATGGACCTTGGGAGCATCCTGATCCCATAGGAGAAAGTTTCCAAACCAGAAGCTTTGAAAATTCCTACACTGGCAGAGAGTCCAACTCCTGATTTTTCAATACTTATGGACAGAAATATTGGCTGGATACACAATCACCCTTTGTATTTTCTAAAAAGTACGTTGCTTTACATAGTCCTGTGCTGGAGATTATGAACCAAGCATTACTGCTTGTGACACTGTCCACTGAATGCAGTGATATACAGCCCTCCGTTAAAGCAAAACTAAAGTCTCCAGGAAGACAGACTTTGAGAAAACGCATTATGAACCACCACAGCAATATTGACCAGTAATTCCAGTCCTCTACTGCCACAGACAACCCTGTTGTAGACATTAAGGGAGATTTACATCATCCAGTTCAAGCTGTTTTGCTTACATTTGCATCGCAGCTCTCTCTCAAGAGCAGTATCTCCACAGGAATGTCCAACTTACCTTAAAATGCAGAATGGTTCATCCCAAGCCCCTCTCCCCACTAGAGAGCCCAATCATTCCACTGGCACATGAGGGCTCAATTCTAGACAGCTAAAGTAAGGTGAGATACATTTAATACAACAGGGGGAGAAAGATCCTCAGATCCCAAAAAGACAGGACCCCTCAAACAGCCTCTAACAGCCATAAAGATTCCCAACTAAGCAACTTGTGCATGAAAATCCCAAGCCAAACTCATTCAGAACTTCATCATCTTGGGAGATTTAGATTTCCTATCACCTACTAATAAAGCAAAGTAAAAAATGTCAGAAACAATTGTCTCACCACAGATGACATCAGACAACTTTATGAAATGCAAAGTACATCACTGAGCTGTAAATCAGTTGGTGTCGGTGCACCAAAAATCTGATAAAATTTAAGATAAATGCATAACTGCATTGTACAGATATTACTGCAATAGCCATTTTGCAGTAGAAAATGTTTGGCAAGGATACAAAGAAAGAAAGTAGTAAACTAACTCAGGCAGTCTCTTACCACTGGCTCAATGAGTAGAGAAAGTAGCCTGAGGAGAGTGACCATACCAAAGTCAGAAACTAAGTACTTCAGTCATGTTAATTCTCTCGCAAAAGAAGGGACAGAAGGCATGAGAACATGTATTTAGTAATCAGCAGTATTCAGCAGATCTGTGAAGATAAAAATAAGATAAACAGACAAAAAAAAAAAAAATTGACCTGGGATTCAAATAAAATGGAACAGAGGAGAAAGGCCCTCACAGCAAAACTTTAACTTGCAGAAAGCTGATGAGATGAAGACTATAATAGAAAAAGATAAAAATGACCATGTTACGGGCAAAGATTTTTAGCAATGGAGATGAACAGAAAATTACATTCATCAGTAACATGACAGAGCTGAATTTGATCTAATAAAAAAAAAAAAGGAAGATAAAATAGAAATCAAAGACTAAAACTAAGTCCATGAACAAAATATGGGTGGCAGCAGGAGAAAAGGAGAGAAAGGGGTCATATCCAAGAAACTGCACTGGATCCAGATGAGAGAGCAGTGGAACAGGGCTGCACAGGATGCACAGAGCTACAACAAGAGATGCAAAACTGCACACTGCTGGGCTGCAGTTAGAAGACAATTAGTTTGGGTGTTACACAAATGGAGTATCTAATAAATAGGAGTGCAGGGTATAATGGTAACAAATCAGGAAAGGAAGGGTACCCAGGAACCAAAGATGAAGGCAAGGGAGCAGATTAAGAGAAGATTCATGGAAGTATAAAAGACAACTGAGGGGAGATATAACAGATTCACAGACTTGTAAGTGGAAAAGAGAATGGAGGATCATTCACTTTCTCTTCCAATACAAGAAGGGGGAGGGGCGGGGGGGAATGAAGAGAATGCACTAGGGATGAAGTTCAGCATAATAAAGAAAGGGGTCCTTAATGTGATTGGTAGTTGAGATGTAAAATTCATTTTTGAGTTACAGTAAAAGTGCTAATAAAAGTGAGTTACAATAAAAGGTTCAAAGGAAAAGCAGGAGAGATTTCATGGAGCAGGTCGCCATTGAGGGGCACTAAATTCACAGAAACACAATCAACTAGAAAGTTCCTCAGCAGGAAATAGTTGAGGTGGGGGTAAAGAAATAAAGAAAAGTTATTTTCTCATGGCAGACAAAAATCCCTGCCAAAACACCATCTCTGTTGCCTTGATTTCTTGGTAAATCTAGACCAAATATTTTTTTACCTTTAGGTCTTCACGTCTGTTCACAGTCCACACAGGTGGCTACTGTCACAAACACTTCAAGCCAGCATAAACCGACACTTCCACAAGGAGAAAGACCTTGCCGTCCTTCCTCTCCTCATTCCCAGACTTTGCTGGGTGATTGCTTGCACTGCCATAAGCCTTCAAGGAACAGACCTCATCTGGATTAAAACCACATGGCATAAAACAAGTTAGTTCTAACCTGGGCCATTTCCCTGATGCAGCTCTCCACACAGCCAAAGAAATGCATGTCCTGACCCAAGGAAATCACTATCGTGAAGGAATGAGTGGCTAGAAAAGCAGAAGGATTCACTGGAACTATTTAGCCTGGTGAAGAAAAAGATCTGGGGAAGTCTTATCAATGTGCATGAATAGCTGGTGGGATGGAGTAAGGATCTTCTCAGTGGTGCCCAGGACCAGAGGCAGTGAACACAGACTGAAATACAGAAAATTCCCTTTAATTCTAAGAAAAATAAATTATTTTTTAAAAACCCAATAACTTGTGAACCTGAAGAACACAGGTTATATAAATAACTGAATATCAGATATGACATAACATTTCTATGAGGGGGTTCACACCCCTATTAGAAGAGCATTTAAGGTCTGAAGATCCATAAGCTGAAAATGGCTAAGCATTCCCAGTAAAGCATGACAAGGATCTCTGGAAGATTCCCATTTTCATCCATGGACAGCAGGACACCTTAAAGGAAAAAGGAACTAACTTTTCAAAATAGAATTGTTTTTCACACATACTTGGCTATCTGCACTCAGCCTATGAAAATATTAATCACAGTAATACTGCTGTTTTTCTTTTGCTTTGTCCATGGGCAGACAAAAAGTTTGACACCAAGTTTTGCCCAGATGACTGAGCACTTCAAGAATAGTTCTGCCTCTGGCTTTGTGGATACCTGGAGCCATGGAACCAGTAACACAGCAGTGACACCTCCAGACCATCATCCAGCAGAAGCAGCACAGGGCCAGAGAAGGACTTGAAAGGTATCTGTATATTCAAGATGCAAGGCAAGTGCTGGCAAACAAGTGCAATGAATCGGTGAGCTAAAGAGAATGAGAAAGTCTCGGGATATTAATAAAAATGAATAAATCTATTAACCTTCTTTTTCTTTATCTTACTTAGGAAATGACAAAGCTGCTGTTCTTGCTGCGCAGCATGCTCTGAACAGGGATCCACTCACTTGCCCAACAAATGCACTGTTGAGCATTCACACTAAGAAAAAGGCATTTTCCACATTCATGTTTCAACAGACTAAGCAGCTGGAGGATGGTCTTCAACAAACCAGAGCAACCCAGAGGGCAAAGGGTGAAGAAAGGTCTTTGCAGGAACAAGATAAATAGCCCCAGAAAGGGAGGAAAAAAAAAGCTGTTGAAATGGTAAGACTTTAATTGAAGCCATTTTTCTGCCCATTGCATTGATGCCTGATTGGATTGCTACAAGAGAAGTGAAGCTAAAATGGGACATCTCTTTCTTTCATGAAGATGATTTTTGAACAACCTGCTGCAGAGACTTTGCCTTTGCTGCACCCTAAGTAAGACATCCCAGCTGTGTGAAAGCATACGCCTTTTACACCCAAAAATAAGAAGGTCACACCACCACTGAAACCAGAAGGGCCTGAACAGTAGCACTACGACATTATAACACTGTGAGAATGACAGAGCACTGGAACAGGCTGCCCAGAGAGGTTTTTGAGTCTCCTTCTCTAGAGGCTTTCAAGACCCACCTGGATCTGTTCCCGTGTGGCCTGCCCTGGGTGTTTCTGCGCTGGCAGGGAGTTGGACTCGATCTTCAGAGGTCCCTTCCAACCCCTGCCATTCTGTGATTCTATTCTTGGTTTGCACCAGCTCACATTGGAAGCCCAAACACGGTACAGGCTTGATGCTGAGAGAATAAAACACCTCAGCCTCCAATAGCTATAGAAAAGGTGTTTGTGGGGTGGAGAGAAGTAGAGATAGTAGGAGAGAAAAAAATTGCTCCCAGCAGTGCCAGGAGGAACAAAAAAAAAAAGGAAAAAAAAAAAATCAACAAAACAGGAGATACTTGCTAAAATAACATTAGTATATGAACTAGAAAAAACAAATTAAAAAGAGGAATGGGGACCCCATTCAAGGTGATCCTGTCAAGATAAGCCAACATGTATAGGGGCAGGGTGGAAGTCCCTCACTGATGTGCTTTTGTTTTCCAGTGTGCAAGTGTTACAAAACTGCAAGCTGACAAATCTGTATGGTCGCTGTCCCATATAAATACACAGTGACTCTTTCCACAGTTAATTTAAGACCTCACAGGCCCAATGCATCCCTAGTGCAAGATCAGTGATTTGAATGAACTCAGCATAGCAATGAGATCGGCCCTGGGCTTCCATGAAGTAAATACACCCATACGACACCGTAATGATGATGTGCACTGGAGACAGGATAGTTTTTAAGAAACTGCTGTATGAAGCAGAGTAGGTGAATTCTCATTTTCTTCACTGTGGGAAATTGAAGCATTTTGAAGTTTTCCTTACAGCTGAAGCATAACAACAACAACCACCACCTTGCCACACCTCCATCTCTGATCTCTCCCAACTGGATTTGATCATTAAACAAGGCTGCAGGGCTCCAGGTCCTCTGAACTGCTGCCAGCTGCAGTCCAAACACATTCTCATAAGGAACATTTTCATTCTGTTTAAACCAGCATTTTTTTTTTTTGACAGAAAACTGTTTCACTGGCAAATTTTCATGCAGCTCCACTACTCAATATATATGCCTCCCTTCCTCCCACACATGCATGCACCAGAGCTTCTTCAAGAATATAATTATGCTGCATGTTTGCAGCACGTTGGATTGCCTCTGTCAGGTCACCTGTCTTTGCTAAAAGTGAGAGACATCAAGGAAAGGAGTCATCAAAATGAGGGTGATGCATTGTCTGCACATAAGTGACATGTGTATTCCCAAAAAATATATGCAAGGAAAAAATATATGGATTTTTTTTTTTTTTTAAAGAAGCTTGGGCAGCTCACACAGCAACAAATGCTGCTCTTTACTCAAGCAGCCAGCTACTTGAAAACAAACTTCATAATCATACTACCAAACAACCTTGATCAACAACTGAAAAACTGTGTGTGACTTGTGGTGGGTCTCTAGATTTCAGCAGAGCTGCACAGATTTGAGTAATATTTGTGTCTCCTTCTCTTCCCGGTGACTCAGCATTCAGCAGGGCTGCCAAGGGCTGGTCCAAGCTTCTGAACCACACCTAAAGTTGGACGGCGAAGACAAGCCCATCAGGAGAGCACTGCAAGGATGTGAAGCACACGCAGCAAGAGAAGGAATATTGCACTCAATTAGTGATCTAAGCGAGTCTGCTCAATGTCTCTGGATTAAAATGGGAATTTTTTTTTCCTCCAAAGCAATTACATACAAATAGTTCTTCACTAGACAGAAGACCTGCTACCTCCAGCAGATGAAGAATTTGCCTGATGACTTAAGCACAAGAAGTTTTTTACTCCTGCTTCCATTAAAAACTGGGGGGAGAGGGAAAGGGGGGAACAAACCCTGAAAGGTCTGAGAGGAAACAAACAAACTTAATTGATTCATTTATCATAAAGTGCAATGTTAACTATGTTCCTCTGATAAGAAATCCTCGATTTACATGAAGTCGACCTGAGACCTCTATGGCTGCAAAGTTGCCTTCCTGCCCTACCACTGATCAGAGACCATGAACACAGGGGATCAAGGGAAGTGGTTTTGGAAAAGACGATGGCTTTGGTTAACTGGTGGAGCTGGAAAGCTTTTTTTCAATAATCTCTCACCTATATTCTCATTCTGAAACTCTGAGGTGAGCCCAATGACTTTCTGAGCAGTGATCCTAGGTCCTCTGATGCTTGAAGAACTCATTAGCACATAAGATGTTGCTTATCAAAGTTCTGACTGAATTATACTGGTATCCCATTACATAGGAATTTGGACCTGAAAGCTTTCATATTGACCATTAACTACCAGGATTCAACTCAGAAAATGACCGCATAGAATAAGCCAAATGAACATGCAGATTTCCATCGGACACGTCACCAAGGCATGAATAAGAACAGTTCAGAAGACTAAGACCAAAGAGATATTTTGGGCCAGACCACAAGAATAGGACTTGCACAAAATTTAGGCATTAATGTTGAAAATGATACTCATTGCTACTAAGCCCTGCTTTCAATGTAACAGGAGCCAGGGACCTCATGTTCTGCTCCTGTGCATCCCAGAAACAGCAGTCTTGACATCCCACTTGCTACTCTGCATATAAAACACATGAACCAGCCTTTGGCAAAGGAACCCAGAAACTCGCCCTGTACCCATTAAATCAGAGCTATGCTCCCTCATGCTCTCTGGCTCAATGAATCTTCAAATCTGCCATGTAGAACATAATGACTTTGGCCAGATGGGTGTAAATCGCATCCCATACTCACACTTAGAGGAGCTCCCTGCCTGTTAGGGCACATTCCTGGAGAGCCACAGATCTGGGTCTGATCTAAATCAGGTGCAAGAGAAATAATGCCTCTTACTAGAGAGGACAACTCTTCCCTCAGCAACAGGCCCTTCCCAACGCACTGGTTTTGGAGTCTTTCTGAGTACCTGCCTCCCTTCAGGCACTGTCAACCACCTTTGTACACTGAGCAGGGTCAGAGATACAGGGATCATTACACTGGAAAGAAAAGTCCTGGGGAGTGCAGAGCAGAAACCCTATTGCTGCCTGCACATAAACCAGTTGCGTGCAGCCAGCTCAAACTAATCTGTTACACCTCTCTTCTTGGTGCACTGCTGCACAAAACATGACTATAGTGTCCTGGATATAAGCTAGTAAACTCACAGTATGCCATATAGACTCAGCAGCTTAGATCTTCATTTGCTTAAGGCCCTCTTATCACTTTTCATTTCAGCATGTGGGTGATCCCTCTCGTGGTTCCACAGGGATTATTCGGATTAGCAATGCTGCATTTCTATCCCTTTTGGTCCAGGTAGCTAAAAGGAGATGAACTAGGTTTTCCAGTGAGTTATTAGAAGGCTATCAAGTAGATTGATCTCATGTCCATCTCAGAGCTATTACAAAGAGGTCACAAATGAGCCACATTAGTTGTGATGATCCTTCCTGAGCTACCAGATGATAACAGTGTTAAATCAGTTAAATCACACTGCTCCTCAGCCACGCTATTCCACATCCTCCCCTAGCCTGAGAGCCCATCTCCTGTAAACCCTAAGCCCGCTACCACCACTTACATACCAGCTTTCCTAAGGTGAGTTGTCTTTCTAAAGTCAGCGGGACTCCCTCAGCAAGTAACATCGTGTGTGCACATGCAGAGCTGGCAGAATTAGGTTGGGAAAAATAGGTCAAAACAAGCATATGTTTAACTTGGGAGTCCAAACCTCTGAATTGTATTTTAACAACAAATAATTCATACACACATGCACAAAATCCACGTTTGATACCTATTAGAAAGTCATTCTGATATGAACTAGACAGCCAAGGTATTTTTCAGAAGCAGAGGTTCTTCCAGAAACATTTTGATTCCCACTGCAAGCAGAGGTTTAAACATACAACCCCTTCCTCGCAAACTTATGCCCATCTTTTTTTTCTGTAATCAAGCAGCTTCATCGTCTACAATCTTTTGGGAAATTGTTTCTTACTTCCAACTAGAGTCTTAGATTATTTTCTTTTTTTAATTCTTTTTTTGACGACGGTGAAGGTGCAAGGTTAAGACACTCCAGCAGGGAGCCTGGCATGAGTCGCTTCCTCTATCCCGAGCTTCAAAAAGCCACCTCTACAGGCAGGTCCTGGCAGACACATAGAGAATAGAGAGAGGGCATGAGGGCAATCTGCCCCTTTCTAGAAGTTCTGCAGCAGCTTCCCTGGGCTTGGGACGATCTTCCAAGCTAGTAAGACAATACAGCTGACACCTAGAAGTCATCATGTGGCTCCAACAAGCAAATTGAGCAGCTGATCCTTAGATCCAATTTCTAGAAGACACTGTCTGCTTCTACCTTCCTCTAGGATGCACTGCTAGCCAAATCTCAGCAGCACAGTTACCAAGTTGAACACAGAAGAGCCCAGAACACTTTACCACACCTTTGTGATGTTTCCTCCAACATGGTTGTTTCTTAATTTGTTCCCACATCCCAAACTTTCTCATTCCCTCACCAGCAACAGTAAAATCTAGCACTATGCTTGTAAACTGACAGAGTGCTTTAAGATAAGCAAGTGCCCTCTCTGCACCTGCTCTATACACAGCTGAGTGCAAAAGACACAGATTTTTAACAATTCAAACACTTACAACTAGGTGATACATGGTTTTTAATTAGAAATGCCCTAATTGCTCAAATACAGGCACTAAGGTTTTAGCCTACATCATGCTATTGGGCACAGAGAATTAGTCTGAGATATTAACCCTTGTTTTAATTGTCTGAGACATAAGACTGCATGACCTAGAACAGCAGCTCTGTATAGCAAAGTGCATTGGAAAGATTAACAGTATTTTGCAATCACACAGTTCTTGGGGAGTGGGAAGGGGGAGAGGAGACTATCAAAGAGAATGCAAACTCATGTGCGGAGCGGGAGAGCCTTTGAAAACCTGCAAAGAGGATGCTTTGAGAGTGACAGTTCTGAGAGACATGAAAAGTAATACAAAATCAAATTTCAAGAGTAGGTAATGGTTCTACACCAGCAGGCAGTTTCTTGACCAACATAAGAACTCTGCCTTTAGTCAGGTGGAAAATCTTAATTCTTTAGTAGGACTTTTGCTCATATTAAAAAAAAAAAAGTCATTTTCTTTCACACATTAAGCAAAATCCTTAAGGAACATTAAAAAGTAGAAACCAAAAAGAAAGTAAATCAGGTAGCCTAACTCATAAGCCACCATAGTGATGGGTCTTGAAAGGAATTCTACCACAGGACCAGGTTCTATGTTGGAATCCTTCCCTAGTCTTAGAAGAAGAGGAAAAAAAATATAGTTCAGCTCATTAGCCCTTAATACCTGGTCTGGATAGTAACTCCTATGGTTGTTTCTGCTTCAGCCTGCTGCTAGAATAATGAGAAAGAAATGTCAGTGCTTCATGCTGGCACTGCAAACAGCCAGGTTCCCTAGGGTCCTCAGCTCTGTAAAAAAGTTAAAAATAAAAAATAAAAAATAAAAAATAAAAGATCACAGGAGGCCAGAAAGCACTACCCTTAGTCAAGCAAAGTTCCCAATAACTTTAGGAGAAGGATTATTCACTTTTAGACTAAAGGGTTTGACTCAATAATACTTTACCTCAGCATCAGGTCTCTACCATGACTCACGGTACGTATGTCGTACTTCTGAATCATGGTACTGACCTCACACTGACTGCTATTTGAGAGCATGGTGCTGTCACATCAAGCAACTTAAAAGTTCAATAAAAGATCTTGCTTCTAATCTCTACACTGCTTCCACAGGCCTGTCACCAAAGCAGCAGACAGCCTGATGGCTAACAGGCCTTTCATGAATCTTGAACTGCATCATCTTGGAAACCCATGTTCTGACTCCAAGATTAAATGTTTCATCCGCTTTCCTCCCTTTCTATGTTAAGCACATAGAAACTAAACTTTGCTATTTAAATCAAGATGCTGCTTCAGAGTAAATCTTCTGTTGCATGTGTCTTCTTCAGGCAAGCATGCAGTTGCACACACAAAGTACCATGGCAAACAAGAAGTATAAATATTATTATAATAAGAATCCTAAAGCCTCTCTCATAGCTGTTTTTTTGTTTTGTTTTGTTTTTTACACATCATTAAAGACACTTGACAAGCCAACACTTGATGGATGTTCTGCATTAGAATGTGAATTCTAAGTTTAAATTTTCCTGAGGCTGCATAAAGATGTAGGCATAAGACAATATCTCCTACTTTAATGACACCATCAGTCTTAACAGGGCCTAGATTTCAAAGGAAAGCATCTAAATGCTCAAGGACCAGCTTGGGAAATCAAATGATCCCATTCACCCCACTAGTTTGTCAAGCACTTGTAAGGATTCCCACAGATGCCCAGGCAAGTAGCCCCACACACATTTGTTGTGTCCGGCTGGAAGGAGGACAAGCAGTATAAATGGTTCAGGAAATGCCTTTACAACAGGCATCCAGCTCACAAGAAAATAGGGATTATCCCCATCTTCACAGAATGACTGGGGTCAGAAGGAACCTCTGGAGATCATCGAGCCCAAGCCCCCTGCCAAAGTAGGTTCACCTAAGGCAGGTTGCATAGGAACGCGTCCAGGAGTGGTTTTAAAGTCTCCAGACTTTAGGTGCTTCTCACCTAGCTTAGCAAAGTCTGTACAACTCACAGTGTATGTTCTGCCAGAGACAGAGACTTTGGCAGGATAGTTTGTTTCACTGAGAAAGAGGAGTCACAGCAACACTGCAGATGCAAAGGAGCTCCTTGAGCTGTGTGCTCCACACAACCAGCACTTGAGCGTTTCTCCAGTATACAGTAAAAATTAACTTGTTTGACCACCTCTTCAAGCATTCCCTCTCTCAGTCTCCTCTCCCCCTTGGGAAAAGCAGGAAATTTCCTGCTCTACTTCTTCTGCTAACACACATTTGGGAGGGGTATCCATCAGTCTTCCCCTCTACAAAAAGCATACAGCAGGTAACACAACATCAGACCTTCCCAGGTCTGCAGGATTCCATCCTAAATTTTACACAGAGACATGTGAAATCACTTTGCTGGCACCAGAAGAACAGTGTGTTCCTCCTTTCTCTAAAACAATAGGCCTGCTGAACCACACATTTCAGGACCTGAGAAACCTGATCTGGTAATTGAAGGTACACATGGCACACATTTTCTTTGGTATGGAAAAATTAATTATACCACATGACAGGTCTCAGTCCCGGTGTTCAAAAGCTCATTAACAAAACTACTTTAAAAGGTGCTAATAGAAACAAATGCCTTTAACATCACAGACTTCCCAGATGACATTTGCTATGGAGATGGATGACAAATCACTCTGTCAGTCATCTTTAAATTCCATATTGACTACAGTGAAGCAATTACCCATTTATTTTTAGAGCATGTTCCATTTTAAACACAAGTGATTCAGTCCAAGAGACATTCTCTACTCCATCACTGTTTCATGGGTTAAGAACTCTCAAATTTAAATGGATTTTAATTCTGGGACAAACACTTGCCCCCCCCCCCCTTCCTTTTGCCTCAAGACATTGGTTGGGAATTTTAATTCAGGCTTCAAACCAAACAAGTGTTGGTGTTCTATGAGCATCTGCAGAGAAATATAAAAATATCTGGAAAGTGTGAAAGAGTGAGCCTGTTTTGCTAAATGCCTAAAAGGAAACCTCGGCAAAGATCTCCCTAACAGCCTTGCTGACTGCTGTGCACATGCTCTCTCCCACAGACCTTCTGCTCTGCAGCAAGGGAACGCTGCCTGCCCTCACAGAACTTTGCCGTACAATGGAGCGCAGCAATTCCCTGGGGAGCACGGTGCTGATCATTTACTCAGCTATTTCTAACAAGAGCACCAGGGTTTCCCCCCTTTTAATATGGTTTAAAAGGAACAGCTTGCTGTATCTTGCCCTCCAGCCCCTAAACCATCATAAGGATAATCTGCATTGTAGGTAATGTTCTAGACAAAAGGATGAGGGGCTGGCATGAAGCTCAGGCTGCTCCTAACTCATGGAAAAGGAAGGTCAGATGATGAAGTGAAAAACTGGGGAAGGACGGTCCTGAGCATCTGAGGCTTCCGTTGCTGCTGCCACTGTAAGGAGAGGACAAACAAGAGGTGCAACACGTACTGCAGCAGGGGAACCCCACTTCAGGCTCTGCTGCTGCCCTGCTTCAGCCCAACTCCTCCTTCCTTCCAAAGCAAAAGCAGGCTGTGGGGGCTACAGCCAGACTCTTACCCCAACAGTCTGTTGCCCATGACAACAGCCTATTTTGCCTGTAGCTTGGACCAGTCTTGCTGGTCTGTATTCTGATGAACTCATAAACATCTGAGATGAGGATATCATCTTGCCAAGGGGCAGTGCCAGCACCCCCTAAAGAGCCCTGCCCAAAGAACCTAAACCTCTGACTTCAGAGTTGACAATGGGATACCATAGCCATGGCATAGCTGATCAAAAAAGTCTGAGACTGACTCACAAGCCCATTATACAGCCACTCAGCCACCATTCATTAGCTGTAACGAAAATGACCCTGGGCTTCCTACATCAAAGAACCTTGCCATTTCTTCTTAATTAATTCTGAGCATCTTGCTGGCCTCAAATCTCAGCTGGCATCTCAGCCTGCCCTTTGCTACTGGCTGTACTTTTATTTTTCCTGTGTTGCACGCCCCCCACCCTCCTGAGATTATCAGTGGAAACGTAAGCATTGCTGTGGTTTAGGACAAATGTGAAAGTATGGAAGATCTAACCTGGTTTAGACTTTGCTGTAATTTTTATGATAACTAAGGTCCATAGAAATGTATTTCTAAGGAATCAAGCCAAACCCCTGCAGTGTTTGCCACTCAGCCATTGCAGAATCACAACAGCACATGAAATGCTACAAGAGAAACGGGTAAAAAAAGCATTAAAATAGAAGCAAAACTGACTCATCTCCTTATTGCCAAAACCAAGAAAGCCGCTGAGCATAAACAAACAACAGACATCATGAAGACAAGGGGGCGTCGCGATTCCTGTCCGCGCTAACAGGCAGATACACTAACTGGGATGAGCAGGAACATCCTCCAGCTACTCCCGCAAGCCAATCCAAGAGAAACCTCCGACACTACAGCCACATTCTGTGCAGCGCAGGTGCCACTGGAGGCCAGGGAGCAGCTGACCCCCAGTGCACTGATGGATTCTACTTGTAGGATTTCCATGCTGGAAAGCCGTGTCAACTGCAAGTATGATCCACTCGTGGAAGCCACGCGTATATTTGGATACCCAATGAAACAGGTTTGGGCAGCGTTCACCAAGGTGTACTTTGGCTTAGTCTGGCAAGCATCCCTTCTACAGAGCAGGAGGGAGGGCAAGCCAGAGCGATTGGATAAGTCTCAAGATCTCCATCCTGTCTACAGGGGCCCACAAAGGCTACAATCTGCGCACGCTGAAGCCAGACCTTGTGGGTACCCCTGAGTCTGAGGGAAACCAACTGCACAAGACTTAGGACCAGAGAGACTCTTCGAAAGAATAAAAAGAAAGTCGCTGTGAAGCCAAGTTACGTTTCCCAGCAAAGTCCCTCATCACAAACTAAGATACTTTGGAGTAATTGTTTTTTCTTTTTAATTACTAAAAGCCCTTCTGTCTGAACTTTGCAACATGCTTAACCAGTGGGAGAACGGGAAGGTGGTCTTGCAGGATTTTATTTTTTTTTTAAAAGCAGCTTTCAGAGTTGAAACCCCAGGGGCAACCTTTATACCTGCATCCACAGAACAGATTTCCAACAACTTTAAAAAACAGGTAACACAAGCACTTTGTTAGAACAGCTCCTGGCCCCAAAACAACTATTAAACATCATCCTTCTTGCGACTTGAATCCCCCCCACTATGTCACAACCACAGCTTAAATATTAAAAATGGCATCTTAAATATTTCAAAAAGCAGCTAATAAGCTAAATTCCACTCGTGCTATTTATTCAATTAATTGCACTGTTTATGAGAAGACCATTCAAAAGGAGACAAGGAGAAAGATTTAGCACTACCTTGAATGAACACTACTCAGCGTTAGACATAGCACGTGCAAAACTCCATGAAGCTTCACAGCGATTCTCTCACAATCACAAAGAATGCTAGATTGCGTGCCACATACGTGAAACAAAGCCACAGAAAGATGCCCTTTAGTAACAAGTCTTAGCCAACTATTTATTTGAACACAGTAAACACCACACTGCTTATTAGAATGCATTTGAAATACTGAGAGTATGGATTTTGAATCAATCCTTTGGGATCTCCTGAGCACATGTACACAGTTTGCTTTCAAATAAATCACTGCCACATTCAGATATTGATAGTTCCTGATAAAGTTGCTGAGTGCATCAGTTCATGCTCTGGCTTCAAACAAACTGATGAGAAAGAGCTGATTGACATTAAAAGGTTAGGAGTCCAAAGCTCAAGTCACATTAAGTCAGCAACACATTAGCATATGTATCGCAAGTGTTAGGACACGCTGTCCACCACCGACTCACACTATCCACCACCAACTTGCACACCCCTGGCTCCTCTCAAGCACTTGGCCATCTGACCAACGACTCTTTGTTCTGAGCTAATTCCCTGCTCACCCTCCTGAAGCAAACAAATAAATAGACTCAGCATTTCCTCCGTAAGGACAGGTACTCTTCCCCCCCATACTAGACTGAGACTGCATCAAGAGGATGAGTGTTATGTGTTGACTAAGAGTGCACTGCTTTTTATATCTGCTTCTGGTTCCAGCATGAAAATCAACATTGCACCTGCGTTGTCCAAACGGGCGGGCGCTCCAGAGACAGACAGAGGTAGGAGGAGCAGCCAGGATACATACCGTACTCCACTTCATAAAACACACGCACTACACAGAGAAGTGATAATCCCTTCTTAGTGGAAAATCCAAATTTCCAAAATGAATCCCCAAGCTAAAATGAATTACTCTAATAACTGCAATCCTCATATGAGCACTAATCAGAAGGGCGCAGCTGACCACCTGCTATGTGGTACCACTGGCGGAGCAGCACCCTGCCCCTAACTGCTGCTGTGTTCAGATGGGGCGAGGTGCCCCACAGAACCAGCCACGACTGCTGGTACATAGACGGGCAGGAGCACAAGCTGACTGACTATTCTACAGCTTTGCTACGGGCTTCTGCTGAGTGCAGCATGGAAAAAAAAAAAAAAAAAAAAAGCACTACTGCAGCCCCGAACAGCAGGATGCAAAAATCTAAACCCAGGCCAAGTAATTTCTTCTGCAACTACAGAGAAACACAGGGGAAACGATGCCAGAGACAGCCAAATGAATTGTTATGTGCCTGTGTCAGTACAAACCACTATCTATGCAGGCTGCAAAAGGAGAAAAGCAGCATTTGACAATGCTACAGGCTGGGTCAATGCTCTTTGCGTACTTATAGCAAGTTATTTTATTTAATTGCTAACGAAAAAATGCAGTTACATAATAACAGAAGGTAATAACCAAAATATGAAGTCACAAGATTGGCTCACACCAACAGAGCAGAGGGAAAAAAAAAAAAGGCAGTTTGTGCTTTAAATTTTGCTGCATTGTCAAGAAGCCAAGAACCAAATTTGGGGGCTTCTTATTTTCCAAGGAAGGGACGTAACCACGGACGATTCAGCTCGGGACTCTTCACCACCGCCTGCGCGCAGCCCCAGCCCCAAATGATGTCAATGCCCGCGGCACATCGCCCATCAGAATTCGACACTATTTGCTCGCTAGTGAAATTCAGGCGACAGGCCGACGGCTAAAGCCCGTGACCCACCAGGGCCCACAGGCTCCTCGGGGAGCAGCCCCCGCCCCCGGCCACCCCCCCACCCGCTGAAGAGCTCAGGGACGCGGAGGGGGGTCCCGCTCCCGCGCAGACCGGCCGGTTCCCCGGCACAAAGGCGGGCGCCCGCGCAGCCGGGCGCGGATGACAGCGCACACCCACGACCCGCCACCGCATCTCGCCGGCCGGGCGGGGGCTGCCGGTTCCGGTCAGGGCCTTTTGCCGGAGGCGAGGCCGCTGACAGCCCCATCCCGCCTCGCACTTCTCCTCTGGAAGGCAACGACACCACCCCCACCCCCACCTGGCACCGGGCGGGAGCAGCCCCTCGTACCTGGACAATGCCGGCCTGGGCACAGCTCATGCTCCCCCGGCGAGGGCAGGTCTCACATCCCACACGTGCAGCTCAGGACTCGCCGCCTGTCAGCCGACAGGGAGGGCGGGCGGGCGGGCGGACCAGGTGCCGGCGTGTCAGCCCCCGCCGAGCCGCACCATAGTCCAGCACCCGCTGATACGCCCGCAACGCTGCCGCCGCCGCGTTCCCTCCTCCTCCGCCCCGCCAGCCTCCTCCCACCTCGCCTCCTGTCGCTGGGTACCGGCCGCCTGGAGCCACCCACACGCCGCGGCGGGCGCCCAGCAGCGCCGCCCGACCCGCCCCTCAGCGCGCCGCCTCACGCCCGGCCCCCGCCTCTCGCCCTGCACGGCCCGGCGGCGTCCCAGGGCGCCTGGGGTCGGGGCGGTGACCACCGGCCGCGGTGAGCCCGGCGAACCGCCCGGAGCAGGCCGTGCCCCCGCCCCCGCAGCCTCTGGGCCGCCGCGACAACCTGACCGCGCTCCTGCCAGGCGGGTGCGGGCTATCCGCCCCCACCACCGGCTCTCCTCAGCCGGTGTCACTGGGACACCACGGTACACAGCCCCGCGCCCCGAAGGGTGCCCCAACCCTCCCCGCCGGGGGGGGGAAGCTGCTGCACGCAGGCATGGAGGCAGAAAAAATTGCCCCTTCAGCTCACGCCTGCAGTTCTCCAACCGACCCGTCACCAGTCTCCGGGGTGATCATTAAAAAGCCTTTTCCCCACACGCTGCGACAGCATCTCGAGGAGAAAGGCTGCTCCAGCAGCAGTACCCTCTCCCCGGGGGAGCATACCCCCTTATCTCCAGCCTCGCCGTGCCTGTCTCTTCTCTCTCGGGCAAGGGCTTTGTGAACAGCACCCCTGGACAAAGCAGGTCACTGTACACACCTGGGAAGAGAGCAAGTTTCCAAATACGGTTCAGAGTCTAGGCAGAGGTACTATACGCTTGTTTCTCCCACGGGTCTTATTTGTCCTGTCCCTGGGCAAATCTCACCAAAAATAAACCAGGCATGCTGCTGGGGCTGCAGGGAGCAGCAGCTTCCACCAGCAATATGCTGGCTTTGCACCTGCCTGTCAAAAGGGGTGAAGACCAGATCTTTGTCTCAGCGGGAAGAGGGAAAACACAGAACAACCCTTCAGAGCTCTTCATTTTTCTATATAAGGTTTTTAGATAATAGCATTTTTCAAACCATCCTGATAGAGATTTCCCCTCAATGCTACTAAACACATCAAATTTCCAACAGCCTTCTGGACCTGAAGCTGTATCCTGAAGCAAAGACATGTTGATAAATACAAGCATGTCCAGTAACACGTCAGAATTGAACTAAGTTTGTTTCTAAAACCATCTTTGCTTCCTCCACTGATACAAATCTATTTGGAACTAAAGATTTATTGTGTGTGGTATTGCTGCAATGAATTTTTTATTCTAATTTTCTAATCAACACTGAAATATTTTCAGAGACATTGTGGCCTCTAATTCCAACTTATTCATCCCATTTCCTTTCTTAAATAGGTAAAAGAGGAAAAATTAGAACCTAGTATCAGCAGAAGCCTCAGAAGAAAAAAAATCAAATTGAATTTTGGAAGGAGAACAGCTTAGTATTTTATTACATTAGTGAGAGAAGAAATACATCTACAGTCAGAATTAATGGCACTCAAGACCAGTGAGCATGCTAGTTCCCTGTGTGGTCAGAGTGGGAAATAAAGGGAGGCCCATCACAAAGCCACACCAGGTCTTCCCTGGGAGCAAGGCAGACCAAAACACATTAAGAGGCCATGAAGGTAACATAAGCAAATTCACGGGCATCTCAAGACATGTCTGTGTGCAGACACACTCCTCTGGAGGCATTTGGGCAAGGACACTGCCTCTCCTCACCCAGGGAAGCCCTCCACTGATCACAGATTGCATTAAGGCCGTGCTAACCAATACCTACAGGCGGCCTCCAGCCAGATATTTGTCTCCTTGTTTTAAAGCTGTGTGTCAGCTCTTACACTTGAAGTGGTCACGTTCACTTTGAAAGTCTAAGTAAGACGGACCAAAATCAAGATGAAGGAGGAAGAGGAATGAGAAGGTGAAGTAGTTTGCTGAGAGCTCACACAGCAAGTTGCTGGAAGAGAGCAGAGAAGTGGCCCAACTCTCCTCATTCTTCATTCATTAACCTCTCAGAGCTTTTCCCCAACTCCTGCTTGTGTGGGTTACTGGTGTAATTCTACATCGCGTATTATTCTCAGACCTGCATCTCAGCTTCAGTGGTGGACACGTACATTGATTCTCTCGAAGACCTTAAGTTAACTAAATCACGGAATTTAATAAACATGTATGCTCTAAAAAGCAGTCTACATAGAGCAACTCAAGCTCCAAGCTTGACTTTGAGTTGTAGAGGCAGCTTGACATTAAGGGTGTGCAAGGAAGAGCCAAAACCCTTATCAGCACAGTTCAGGACCATAAGACTTGAAGCACAAGGTCTTGCCATGTTCTGTGGACCTGGGGAGAACCACTCTTTAAAGAGAACTGGGTATGTGCTTTCCTCTTCATGAGTTTGCTTTCAGACTGTAAAGAGCATCCTGAATCTCCTACAGGAAAAGCAAGAAGTTGAAAATTGTCCCCTGCTGGAATTCGATTAAAACCAGGGAGGTCAAAATTAAGATCAAGAGGCAAACTGCATACCCACCTCCTGTAGTTATTCATTCAAATATTCAGAAGATGAATGTGGCAAGAGATTCAGAAAGTGAACCAGGCTTTAAAGGGGACATTTTGCCCTCTTCTACCACAACAGGAAGAAATCCTACACATTAGAAATAACATGATTTCCACTGTAACTTTACATTTTACTGAAAAGGAGGAGTTGCATAAGGAGCTTTAAAATTAGACTATACTTTGGCAGTTCAGATGCTTATCTATATTATAAACAAACCTCTGAATTTGATATGCTTGTCTATTATACACTCCCCGGCCTCCCACAGACTCAGCAAAACAGCAGGTTTTGCTGTCCCACAGGCCTGTCAACTGCTTATGGTATCTTTTCAGCCAGAAGCTAAGGCATACTCATGCCTCAGGACAGGTCTATGGACAGTGTAAGGTGAACATGATTTGGGGCAAGATGCATGTCTGTTTTGCAGGGGATTTTGCAGAATTTTGGCAGCCCGAGAGTAGTCCTGCAAAAGCAGGAAATGAGAGAGAGAAAAATTTGACATGGGGAGGGTGGAAAAAGCAAGAAGCAGCAACTGTCTCTTTCCCTACCAAATATTTCTGAGGGACACAGACCTACACTCTTGAGTTGGTGTAGGACAGATTCCATTGCATTTCCAAAATCTGTCATTCTGGTGGCTCATTCATACGAGAGGACCTTCTATTTTGAAGAGTTTGTAGTTATTTAAAAGTGCTTTAAGTAAAAAATGAGAAATGTTAATTATTCTTAACAAATGTCAGGTATGCCATCTGGAAAGAGACAAATATGGAGGTTGTCATGCCAATAAAAAAAAAAATACCACTTATGTCCTTCTCTGCAAGACTCTTGACTTGACTTCTGTCATCACCCAGATCAGCTAAGGGTCTCACAGGGCTCACTCATATCTTGCATTTGTAGGTGGGCAGGTGCAAACAGAAACTTCCCCCAAAAGCACTGTTCTGAAAGAAGAAATGGTCAGGCTCTAAGTACTTTAAGTACACTCCTGTCTTGAAGCTGTCTAAAACCTGGGAGCAACTTCAAGCTGCTTAAGCTTACTTAGGGGTTGGACTAGATGACCTTTAAAGGTCCCTTCCAACCCAAAGCATTCTATGATTCTATGACTATGATTCTTTATATTACACTTTCAATCTGTCAAACATAGAAGCATGGCAATTATCCTACCACTGGCCCTGAGAGGCCACTGTATAAGACCAGATGACTGATAAATACAAATCCACCACCTTGGCAGATCTGGCAGAAGACCCTGTTGTGAGGGCCATTTAACAGTTCAAATGTTCATTTGGGCATATCCTAAGTTTTTGTGCTGGAGCTACACGTCATGTAAGCTCTTCTGCTGAGCTAGATATCATGCAAGTACTTGTCTTTCCTGAATCATAGTATTCACTGAATTTTACCAATAAATGCAATTTTTTTCCCAATAAAGAGACTGCCACTCAGATATAAGAGAGCATTTCTAGACACTAGACTCATTTATGTCCAAGTGATATTCTCATACCTGGCTTACATGGCTTTTCATTTTGGATTATTTGCTCTGTTGAGACTCAGGACTCCATTACTGACTTTGGCCCATAGAACATCTGTAAAAAGGCACTTGGCTGATGCTGTCTAATGTCTTTTACTATATTTTGCCATACACAGATGGGATTGCTTGTATCTCAGCTGAGTGCTGTGCTTTCTGCGTAACAGTAGGACCTTGTCTAATGTAGGTGCTAGGACTTCAGGCTCTATCAACAGGCTTTCTTTTAACAGCTCTTGGGCACAAGCTGTCTTTTTCTTAGACACTAAATCCTTCCTTCCAGCCCAGATCTCAACATTTGAGGGGGCCATGACAGACCAGAAGAGATGAACAAGGGTTATAGTTGCTAGGAAATTACATGGGACAGGTCCCAGAGTGATTTCTGCCCTAGCAGGACTGCAACCTCTATTGCTACCAATCTTCTTCCTTGCAGGAGCAGGCATCATGCTATGCAACAGCCTGAACTCCATCCCTGTTTTATCCTGGGTGTAGAGCAGAGGTTTTTTTCACAGGTACTGAATTACTGGAGCATTTACCAAACTTGATCAAAACAATTCCAGCTCTTTGACTGCGATCATTTGCATAGCCTAATTTTTGCTGTATAACCTAATTGTTTTACATGCAGATATACACTGGCTTGACAGTTTATCCCTGTTAAGTTCATTTTCCTCTACTGTGATTCTCTTTCTGGAGCAAATGCCAACCAATTTCAAAATAGGAGGAGGTTAAATATCAGCATCCCTGGCAGAAGATACACACACTGATTATGAAACATTATTCTACACAGGCAAACATACTGCATATTTTTTCTTGCATGAAGCCTACAATAATCCTACTGAGATACCAACTATTTTTACAAGTAAGGCTCCACTGAAAGAAAAAAATAATTCATAAAGCATGTTAAATGACACAAAGGTCGAGCTCACATCCCAACAAGCTGATCTGTCAGCAATGGAATTATTTAGATGAATGTCTCTGTAGCTCCTTTAATATGTCCAGCCCACATCACAGCTTTTTCTCCCACACCAGAAAAGCAGGTGTGGAAATACACATTATCAGGATCTCTTCTCTTCTGCCTGACTCTCACAAACCTTATAAGAACTTGTTATATTTGATACTCCTCTATCCAATGTGCATGAGAAGTCTCAGCCACTTTAAAGATTACATGGATTGTCCATAGTCAAATGCTCAAAGTAATTATGCAAGTCTCATTTTCATAGGAATCCCCACTAGAAGAAGAGAATAATTGTCTTATTGTCTATAGAAAAGTCAGGGGTCTGCAGCAGAACTGCAACAATAAAACTAGAAGAGAAGAGGATATCCCTGGAGAGTCACAGCACCAGACTGATTTGGCTTAATTAACATACTTTGTTTTAACCTCAACCAAAGACCTCCAAAGAAGAAGCAAAGTGAGAAAAGTCTCTAGTTAGATCAACAGGTTTTGAAGGTGCACCTCCAACAGGAATAGTTCAGATAAAGACTGACCAAGTTCGCTGTTCACACCGGCAGCACTGCTGCATCACTGACCAGACAGCTATTCATGTGGTGGACACCTACTTTAACATTGTGCTATGACAGAACCAGAGACAGGTTTCTCTTCTCTGAGTGGGTATTCAAAAGGGACAAATGGATCCCTATTGAAAGGGGTTCCTTCTGGTTTTGCTCTGCACCTGATTCCTGATCTAGTGGTTCTACCCATTCCTGACAAATCTTTCTCCTGGTCCTTTGGTACCCACTGTTTTGCTGGGTTGATTTTGTACTAGCTGAACTGGAGTCAAAGCAACACCTCCCGCTGGTTTAATGAGGACAAGAGTTGAAATCACTTGGACAGCAAGAGAGGAAAAAAACCTGAGATTTCCCCTTTACAGGGCAATTAAGCCTGTTGAATCAGTTCAGGCTTCTCATCAGATCTCTTGCAGACTGAACTGGAAGAGGATCAAGCCCAAGACAATCACAGGTATTCCTCTTACCTTGTGAAAGCATCTTAAGCACTGTGTACTCATTAGCGTTGTGAAGGTGAGATTGCTGCTGCCTGCACCTAGGCCTTGGAAATAATTTTATTTTTCTAAGATGTCAAATGCTCAGTTGTTCTGGCCTCCCTCTCAAAGTTTTCCAGACAAATCATCAGTAATTTACACTTTTATCAACACTGGCCCACCATTGACTAGCCAGTCTGTTTTATCTAGGCTGGAGGGAATAGAGGAGCTCATCGTCCACACTCATTTGGCTGATAAACAATTCAGTAGTAACAGAGGGCTGAATTAACAGATGAAGGCAGATGGGTTTAGGGAATAGGGAGGGACTGAAAGAGAGGTTATGTTGAGAGAGCAGAAGGATTGGAAAACGATCAACCAAAAATGGGCCAGCATGTTAAGCCATATGTCTCTTCTAAACATTTTTTCTGCTCTTCTTGTTTGATTGTCAGTGCTTTGTAACTATCTGTTTTGTTCTGAGATGCAGGGTTGGTTTTTTTGCAGGCAGTGCTTTCCAAGAGTCCAAATGAACACCACTGCACATACTCCATTTTGTGGCATGAGTATCTTTGTTAGTTTTACAAATATGTATAATCACAGTAATATGAATACAGTTACAGTATGACAGATCCACAGCCACTCTCAGTAGTTCTACAATGTCATATCCACCTTCCCATGCAAATACTAGGGAGATAATTGTGGCATGGGTTCAGTTGCCCTCATCTTCCCTCATCTGTCAATCTACCCTACTAATAAAAGGGAAAAAAGAAGTGGATATGCGCTTAAATAGCATATCCATTCCAATTGCAGCCAAAAGAACCTACCATGAAGTGTTTTAGTCGCTCAGGACAGATGCCCTGAGTTTATATGCAGCCCTCTGCAACATTTCTGACAGGTTTTGATTGATATCAACCATGACAGGTTTAAATTTCAGAGGCCAATAAAACACCAACTTGAATTCCCACTCCAAACCTGGCAAAATTAAACTAATCTGTCTAGTGTTACTTTGAATGGGAGAAAAGGATAACAAGACAAAATCAGTAAGATATAATGCAACTTTGGGAGGAGTATTGTAATTGTTTACAACCTTCCTCCATGCTACCCTGATGCACCCATCTGACTGTTTGCCTATCTCCTGCAGTCAGCAGGTTCCAAGGCTTTGGCACCTAAACAGCAGGACAACAACGCTTTATCCAAGCTGGTGCTGGCCCTACAGCATTAGCTGCTCCTCCTGGCCACAAGTACTACCTGCTTTCCTGGTCAAACCCTGTACTTGTTTGAGCCTTGCCTGCTCCTCCAGCTCTGCTCTTGCCCATCTTGCTCTTGCCCTTGCTCTGCCAGCTCTTCTAGCTTATCATGAAAGCTTTGCTTGTAGCTGTTTTTTTTTTTGTATCAGCATTTCAGCTCCAAGGTCTCCCTACCAAGGTCTCTGCAGACAGCAATTCTTTTTAGTCCTCAGTCACCAGCCTGGCACCCAATCTTAATGTAGACAAACTTTAATTTACACTACCATGTCACTGTACCTGCTAGATACCGAGAAACTTCTCCATATACCCAATTTGCCTGCCTTTGCATTTGAACAAGGGACATGACTATGACAGCTCTTGGGAAGGAAGAGTAACACACCAGCTTGTGTACTCAGTTTACAGAACACCTTTTACTGCCTTTCAATGCTCACAGTCACAACCAACACATACGTGTACAAGGAATTCATGCTGCAGAGAAGTCCCTGAAGTTTTCAAGCACTGCTCCCTTTTCTTGTAAGTTTTGTGAATTACCTCAGGGATGTTCATTAGCCCCAGAAAACATTTCAGCTGTTTTAAACTTAAAGGTCAGCCTGAAAAGAATCACAAGCAATGTTTCTATGCTGCCTGAGAAATATAACTCATTCCTTTGCTTTCAGCAGTTTGTCTTGAAAAAAAGACATTACCATTAGACATTAGCTGCCTTAACAAAAGCTAATGACTAGGAAACATAGCAAAGTTATGTCCATATATAAACCAAACTTGAATGTTATCTACCACCAAGAAAATACATCAAGGGAGACATTGGGTTTACTGTACACATGTGCAGTACAAATCCTGTTTTTTCATGAATACTTGTGAAGTAGCAAAAAAATTTAGGCCTTGACAGTTCTGTGCAACTTCAGTTACACCTCAGATTTCCTTCTGCATTTCTGCTGGGTATCTCTAATTCTATCTGTTCTCTGAAGCACAGCACTGAGAAAGTCCACATTCATGACTCCAGTTCACATCTAAGGTAAACTTTAAGAGACATCCCTCCTTGCCCAGCAGCTCTACATCCAGCTCAGCATCAGAGAGCCAGCAAGGGTGCACTTCTGGCTCACACAGTACTAGCAGAGACTGTTCTCTATGGGGAACTCAGCAAATGAGCTGTTAATAATGCACCAGCCTTGCAATTCAGCTGTATTGTCTCTGCAAAGCTAACAGAAATAAAAAGCAATAAAACCTGTTTTGACACTGTTGGATGTGACTGACTACACACTGTTCCACTGAGTAAGTGGGAGTTGCACATGTTACATCCTAGAGCCGAACCATACACACTTTGAAACAGAAGAAAGAGAATTATGAACAAATTATATGCAGCAGCAGCTGAAGTCCCCTGAGAGCCATGTGTACAAGGTATCAGGACTGATTTCTGAGTCCTGTAAGTCAGTATGAGTGGTGTGCCAGTGTTTCTACAAACTACCAAGACACCTGTGAAGAGTCACCAGACATTACAAAGTCATGGCCTTTCATGCTGTGCAGTTGTAAAGGGCCTGTTCCCAGGTTTTCCTGTCTCTGGATTTCTTCTTTTGTTGCATGAAGGGGAGGCATGGCCTATACTACAGTCACATCTCACTTTTGTACAAGAACATTTCATTGCAGTGATTTCCTCTCTAAGACTAATGATACAGTGCTTATATTTTTCTGCCAACATAATAGCAGCATAGGGATGAGTGTAAGTGCCAGGAGCAGGGTGTGATTCCAAGGTAAAAGGGGCATCTGGGGGAAAAAGATGTGATCCAGAAGTGATGTTAGAGGACAATTGACACACAAGAAGGAAGAATGTTATAAGAGGCACTGAACACTGGGACCTTGACTACATTTATTGAAGTGTTTTTCTGTCTTTGATACCTTCCGGTCTTAAAAGCATTTTAACCTGCAGTTAAAAAAATCATTACCCCTATAGGGCTAAATTAAAATATCACATTGCTTTATATCCAGAATAATTCTTTACCGAGATCAGAGACTGTCCCTAATTATGAAAAAAAGTATCAGTATTATCTAGTTTGAGATACACAGAGGAATAGACTCTCAGTTCCTACACAAGCACCCATTCTTGTGCTCTGGCACATCCCAGCCAATTAGTAAACTATTGCTAGTTTCACTTAACATTTGAGATAAGCTGTAACTGCAACATTTCTTAATTTTTTTTTTTTAATGCTTTTCTAATGTCTACAAAAAGCTTAATTTCCTTGTGATTAATATCTCCCAGACTCCATACTTCAGAGAAGGAATAAGGAAGTAGCTGAACAGAGGATGTCTGGTTCCACTATAATCCAATGATTTTCAATAGAACTCATACACATCTGGCCATAGATGAATTAATGCTGTGTATAGAATCAACATATTTAAAGAGAGCAAATATAATTTGCTCCACAGTTAGCCAGACTTGTCTGGATAACATCCCTGCAGACCAGAGCTCCTTGTGGACTTCAAGGACTCACCTCACTCACTTTTGTCCCTGATTAAAACTCTCCAGGGTGTAGGGTGGCATGCAAGCATTCTCAGCTGTGGTTTTGGACAGGAAGAATTTATCTTGTAGGATAAATTATTCAACAATTATTCATCTGTGATCCATTGGCCTACTCCTGCACACAAGCCTTCCTCAGTTTGTAAACTCCCACATTTCTTGCTGCTAGAGTAAGCTGCCACTCCCAGGAAGCCCAGGGCAGCTTATGGAAGCACAACTTTTCCTGGAAAATTGTATCCCACTGGCAGATTTTCTTTTTTTTTTTGTCAAGCTGATCAAATCCTAAGTCTGACTGACCTACAGTGAGCTGCAACATTTCTCTTAGAAAATGACTCCTACTAAAAATAACACACTACTAAAAATAAAACTCATATTGCAACATCCCTTTTATTCCTACAGCTCGCTGAGACACCCTGCCTGATATTCAGGCTCTTTGGGTAATAGTGCCTTAGGACAAGAGTTATTTTTTCATATAGCTGCTTTAAATAGTGTGGTGATATTTTTAGATTTACTGTACTCTTATACTGTTTAAAAATTTATTTTAAAGTACCCTCTGCAGTACCAGGTTCCATGCTATGGAAGAAAAATTAAGTTAGACTTCACATAATATTTATATAAAATTGATGCTTTATAAAAAGTGTATTGTGCATCAAGTTATTCTCAAATTTCTCATTTGATCAAAGTGCTTGTTAATTTTTTCATCTTTTATCCAAAATAACACAACTTATGACACCTAATTTAGGCCAAAGCAAGCAAACCAAATGGACTTAGGAACACAGAGAAAAATATATCCCATCATGATTTGGGCAGTACCCAGCATTTGTAATAGTATTATTCTCTTTACAGCACTGTATTTTGGACCCTTAGGAAGAGCAATCATTCCAGCCATTGTTGGAATACTCTAGAAGATCCTGCAAGTGGATGACATCAGATCTCTGGTGACCATGCTGCATCTCCAGATACCTGGAGTCAAGTCCTGGCTCTGTCAGACTTTCTATATAACCTTGGGTAAATACTTCAGTCTACCTGCTGTATCCATTCCTCATATGTAAAAGTGAAAATGTTGCTTTAACTGGGGAAATGTCACCAAGCAATAAACCAGAAAAGACTGTGAGAATATCAGGTCAAATGCATGTTACGAACAGCGAGGATCATGAAAGGGTTTAGACAGATAAGGCAGGACACAGAGTGAAATGCACAACAATATGGGACATTAACATGTTTCTGAAGAGTGTTAATAAGGTAAGCAATATGATTAGTTTTGTGGGGCAGACCTTGCTTCTTAAGGTCCATAAATATTTTGTTCATTTTCAGACTGAACCAAACTTGGTCTAATTCGTCATGATTAAATCAGTGTTGACCCAATACACTGTTTTATACTGAAGATTTTTAGCTTGCAGTATTCTTAAAGTAAAAAAAATATGAAAAACCACAGCTTGCTTCATATCCTCTCATAGTATTTAAGCAACTTGAAGAAAACAAGCAATAGGCACAAACTACAGAGCTGTATTTGAAAAATAAGCATTACTGAGTTTCTCTCAGTTCTCCAGTGGCAGACACCTTGTCAGTTAACTGAGTAGTTCTGATTTCAGTAACTTAAACCCTCTTGATTTATTGGAGTTATCCCAGGTATGCCCAGCTGTCTTAGAGGACAAGAACAAGGAATACATAGAAATTCTTCAGGGAGAAGTAAAGGATAGTGACTGAGCTTTCCAATAGGATTTTTATTGTAGTATGAGCCCCTCTAATTGATAAAGGTCAAAAAATATAAAAAAAAAAAAAAAAAAAAAAACCA
>JANHGN010017354.1:6945-33088 GCA_024605025.1 Megaceryle maxima
TTCTCCAGACTAAAGAGCCCCAGGTGCCTCAGCCTTTCCTCCTGAGGCACATGTTCCAGTCCCTTCAGCATCCTTGTGTCCCCAAAAGAGGCTTCTTAGGTTCACCAGCTATTGCTAGAGAATCCATATGATGGACTTAGCACTCACAGTCTGCTAAATATATCTGTGCCTTTGGAGACAACTGAAGCAGAAGTTGTCCCTCACACTAGCCATGTGGCAAGTAAGCTGTGTGCTTGGCTTTTGTACAGGTGTTCGTCACGGACATGGAGAGAAAGCAGGGAAAAAGCAAAAGAACCTGTCAGAAGTATTGAAGGAGAAGCTGGAACCAGTCTTGGTCAATCCCCAGCTTGACCAAGTTCTGCACTGGGTAATGTAGAGCTGGTGAGTGAGGGCACTGGGTCACCGTGAGGCCTGCACACATGGCGAGGCTTTGGCAGTTTTCTAGATGTTCCCTAGTAAAAATGGTTCTGAAGGAAGGAGGAGATGAAAAGCAGCTTAGGAGGAGAAGGCTGTCATCATTACTAGACAAGGCACAGCAAATGAAGTAACAGTGAAGGAAAACGGAGAAAAAAAGCCCAAACAAAACAAACAAACAAAAAAAAAAAAACAGTGGAAAAGACCTATCAAAAGCTGATAAGTAGAAAATTAATTTTAGCCTGAAACTACCACTTTACCAGGATGAAGTCAGAGAAGTTTGCTCAGAAAATAAACAAAATGCTTCTTCCAGGTTTCAACAATGAAGTTCAACATGAGCTGCAAGCGCCTTAGGGAAATGGCAGGCAGATCAGCAAATAATGAATTACAGAAGTGAAGTCAGGATGTAATAAAAGCCTCAGTGCCCCTTTGAGATAACATTTGCTTTTACCTGGAGAGGTTCCTGGGAGGGTTGTAGGAGCTTGAAAGAAAGCACTAGCTCCAAAATTGCAAACCTCAGAAGCAGGAAGAAAATAATTGCCTCCCAAAGAAACACATAGGTAAGAAGATGCCTCCGCTGGGAGAGGTCAAGTCAGTAACAATGATGTCTTTAGTCATCACTGAAGTCCTGAAATCAGAAAATCAGTCATGCAAGACAGAAAAGAATTGCTTTAAGGGCTGACATATTTTGTCTCTGCTTATTAAAGATGGTACCAAGTCATGAAGTACAGCTCTATCTCCATAGTCAAAATTCACAAAAGACTGGATTTGGGATTTCTGGGTCAGGCAAATTTATCTGGACCTCTCAGAGTTTGGGAATGTTCAGCTCTCTGCTTTTTTTTTTTTTATTTTATTTTTTGGCTCAGGTTTTGCTGCAGTTCACCTGGAGAGATGTATAAAATCTTCTGCAAAACTGAACCAGAAGCAGACTTGGCGTATGCGTGGTTCTGTGCAGTCACGCACTGGCTCTGTTCCTGCTCTGAAGAGCTGGGACACTGTCACATTGTCACTGTCCCTGTGCTCATCCTGCTTTTCAGTTGAACTCGGTAGCACCGCACGGCTGCTGCTGCTGTTGCAGCTCTATGTTCATGCACCTTTAATTATAGGGACTAACAGTAGTTAGTATCTGGTAATTAGTAAGTAACTAGTAAGCCTTTGGGGCTGGGGGTGTAGATGGAAAGCTCTTTTTCCTCACCAAACCTTCCATTCATCAGCTAATTTCATCTTGCTGGGACACCCAGTATTTTCCTTGGAGACTTCATCGCAAGAAGCTGTTGTACACGATAGGATGGGCGACGGAGGAACCTCTCGCCTTCTGGCCCTCTCCACTTCCTTTTGTGAAGGCTTCAGTCCCCCAGTCATCCCAACCCAGGACAATTTTGGGCTCCTTTGATTCCTCCTGTGTATTTATTACAGGAAGCCAGGAATGCTGCTGGTAAGGAAGCAGGAAGAGTTGGAGGGAGAGACTGTTTGTGTGTTGCCACAGAAGAGGGCAGGAGGGAGGAACCACGCCATCGAGGTGGCTCCGAGCAGGGCCACACTCAGCACTGCTGAGTAGGACATACAACTGGTATTACAGGTAGTGCTGCTGGCGCTACGGGCAGGATTAGTGCCTCTGAACTCTGGCGTGCTGCGGTTGGGTGCCGTGTCCTTTCAGAGTCACGGTCCTGTGGGATGTCAGCTGTCACCTCTGCGAGGCTTCTGACGCTCAGGAAGGTCGAGGTCCTGCCGCAGAGCACGGGGGCCAGCCTGCCTGCGGCTGTCTGCTCCGAGCATGGAAGCAGTGCCGTGGCTCGTGGCTCGCCGGCGTTAGGGCAGCACACCACAGCTTCCCTTCATGAATCATACTGCAAAATGACTCTCCTGAAGAGCTGCGGCCCTGGCCTGCCATGGCGGGTGGAATACTGGAAGCCCCTCTGGTTATGAGAGGATCCCAAGGAGTCCTCGGAGCGTTCAGCAAGGGGAAGGGCAAAAGCTGCCGTGGCCAATATACACCTGGAAGTATATAAGTGCTGCTGGAGAGAGAAGCAGAGGGGGGCAAGTAGGACAGGGGGTTATTAGAAAGGTCAAGATATGTGGATAGGAAACACTGAAATTGAAGAGGATCTTTCTGGAATGTTCTCCTCATCAATTTGTTCATTTTGGAGAAGGACAATAAGCCTCTTTTCCAGGTGAATGTTAACTTTACTGGGTAAAGATTTCCTGTCTTTTTGATAAATTCAGCCAAAAATGTCAATGAACATCAGCAGCGCAAGTCTTGCATGTTCATAGGTCCTTTATGGCTTGTTCTTAACTGTGAATAGTTTCAGACACATAGGAAGGAGCTTTTTTATATCTTCCTCCCTTCCCAGAAGGCTTGCTTTGTCCAGGCATCTGCAGCCTGTTTGTGTTCTTGGACAATAAGCTTCAGTGCCTGGAGATTTCAGTTAAAGGTCAAAGTCCTGTTGTGCAAGACAGAATGTTTTTCCCAGGAGTTAGTTCCCGCCCAAAGAACCTCCAGAGACAAAAGAAGACCATGGCCCAGCTGATGGCAGGGAAGGAGAAGACACTGGTGAGACACTTATAATTAGGGTAATGAAGATCAGATGACAGCAGCTAACTACTGACACTGCCTAACCACTGTGGGGTGGTTTTATGGGCATTCCATCAACAGCGTGATTGTAAAGAGAAATGATGGCACTGTTACGTAGTGACTACTTTCAGGACAAGCTTTTACCATCCATGAGTGCAGGTTTATAGGAGATGGCACGAAATGAAATGTAGAGTAACAACGATTAACTGGGATATACCCAAACTGGGTGCTGCCTGTTTATTGAGCACTGAGATCTCTTGTCTAATGCCCACCTAATGCTGTAATAAGGCCCTGCCTCCTGTGCAGAGTCACTGTACCCATCCCCATTGATGCCTTCTGACCTGCAATACAAGACTGAACCAAATTCAACCTGGTCTTTCTAAGTCTAGAAAATACAGGCTCTGGATCAAATGCATCGTGAGAGGTTTAGCCAATGGCATTACCTGCCACTCACAAGCAAGCTTGTTGGGTTTTTTTAATTCAAATCCTCACTGAGATATTCTGGGAAGGTTCATCCAGATTTCTCACAATGGTTTCTAGAACATACCAGCTACTCACCCCTGCTTTACAATCACTGCCACTCAGTAGGGAGCTGGGTTCTGGGGCCAGTTGTTCACCCTGCAGTCTCTGTGTGTTCATTCATAATTTTCCACGGGTGAATACCTTTCCCGACAAGGAACGAATGTTCACGCACAAATTGCAGTGGGTTGAAATGCGCATTGAGCCAGCTCGGACCTTGCTGTTTAACAGTTCCCCAAGACACTGACCTGGGAGGGACGTCAGCCTTTTGTATGTTGTATAAAAACTAAAAGAGCCAGGGGCAGGATAAGAATTCATTCCTCATGCCCGATTCTGCGTTCAGTATTTCCCCCCCAGGTGTCCTAACTCTCTCCAGTCGGTGGAAGCTTCATTAATGCAGGCAGCAGACCACAAAGCGCGAGCTGGCTGAGCAGCGTTGGTGTCTAGTCTGGGGAGAGGTGTATCCCACCCTAACTAGTTAGCTGGGGACGTGTGTGTGCAGCGATGCAGCTGCACGTGAGCTGGACTGAAGCTGTGTGTTGGACGTTGTGTGTTGTCAGCAGGTCAGAGAAACGATGTGCTTATGGAAGTTTAATCTCTGCTGCTGCTGCAGCTGCTGTGCTCACTGCAGCAAGGCTATGAAGAAGCAAGCTCACAGGGCATAAAAAGCTGAAAAACATCTTGTATATAACCTAGAGGTCATTTCCCTGTGTTTGGGATGAAAGGCACAGGCCTGCTAAGTCTCAGAAAGTACAGTAACTTGCAGATTTTCATATGCCCGTTTCCGGGATTAGTGCACAATATAATTTATTCTGTAGGCAATGGGAAAAGGTTGAAGTGATGCAGCATAAAGGCAAACAAAGAGAGCCGCACACTGTATCTGTATCTATTAATAGTTATCTAGTAATAGATCACACTGCATGCAAATATGCTTCGTGATAATATTATTTAGCTAACGTACAAGCAATAAATACTGTTCCCTGAGGCACAGAAAATGCATGCAAAACCAAAGTCTGTGTAGTAATAGATTTGCTGTGTCCTTGAAGTTAGGTAATCCATATACCTGCCATGGCTCCAGGTACCCAGGCAAATGAAAGCTGTTCGATTGCAGATCCATGGCTGTAATCATCTTTGCCTGCGAATGACAAAAATGGAGGGTGGGGAAAACTTCTCAGCATTACTTCCTTGGAATAACAGGAACACTTTTCCAAAATCAGAATGCCTTTTCCAGTACTGTAGTATCCACTCTCAGTGCGTTCATATGCGTAAGTGTCTGTGTATCTATACGTACACAGTATGCACGCTCGGCGCCTTTTTGCTTTGTTCCCCCTATGTTCAATCTAATGCCACGGCTGGCTGAAATGGGAAAAATCTATCCAGCCCAGTGGCTAAAGAGTTAAAAATGTCCCTCGACAGTTTGCCAGGTCACTGTCACAAATATGTTGCTAGGTGACTGCAGATGTTATCAGCCACTAAAATGCATGCATTTTCCAGATGTAGTCATCAAATAATTTTCAATTGAGTTATTCTGTATTACAATAAAGTTGAATGCCTATTTCAGGGCCTGGATACTTGAAAATGCATAAGATGCTTTGAATTACATTGAAAACTGTTATCTGTTGTGAAAGTAAAGGGACGGGAGCCACATTTTTGGGTAAAAAATAAAATCTGAAAGAGATTCAGCTCCCTAGGAACTGCAATTTTACACTCTCTTGGGTTTTGTAACTTCTGTGCATACCTAATGCTCACATTCTACGTCTAATTATTCTACAGCTGATCCCTCTTGATTGGCATTTCTATCAGTTAGCGATATGACTCATTAACCCTTTCAGATGTAGAGTTTGAAACTTCATGCTGACGTTGTACCCGGTCGTCAAAACACATCAACTTCCAGGGAGGTTCAGATGTCATTTTAGGAGCTGATGTTATCGTTCCTAAGGAGTCTGGTTCACCTTGCAGGTTAAGACTCCCAAACGTGGGCTGCTCTTCCAAGCTCCCATTCCTGGTAGCAGCAATGTCATCCGTGTCTTTGGTGGAGCCCGGAGAGCTGCTCAGCTCAGCAGATGTAGGTCTCTACATCAGGGTGGGCTGAGGACCTCCCAGACTCCTGGAATGGCTTTGCTGCGTTGGCAATGGCTGCAGCGTGAATTACTCAGCTCAGGTGTAAAAACTTGCTTGAAAGGGTTTTAACCTGCAAGCTGCTTCCATGCTCCAAATAATGGCTGCAATAATTGGATACAGTTATTTTTTAGAGTGGAAATAAGATTAGATCTACGACTTTATTCTGGCCTCCGTAGCCGTGAATGTACACTGAGTAGATATGAGGTAAGGCTGGAAGAACGTGCCACTGCTTGCGTTTTTCCTAGAGCTTTGGAGCTAACACCCATGTACTCCCTGGTTCAATGTTTGTCTACAGCGATGAAGAGATTACTTGGAGCAGTTTGGCAGCTACTTGCAAGATGACACTTTTTCAGCTCTGACCGACCTGGAAGAGGTATCTAGATGTGCGTGGATTTCAGTGTAACCTTTCCATAAAGAATAGTGTGCTGGTATTAGATAAAAAAATATCTCCTCTGGCTCGAGAAGTTCCTGGGCTACCAGTGATGGCAGCCTCTTTATTCTGAGAAAATATCACTATTTTTTTTTCTATATTCTGCAGTTTTTCCCTAAGGCATCCACTTTTGGCCCCATATCAGAGACGAAATACTGCACCAGATGGATCTTGGCCTGACCTGTGTGCCCATTTTCATGTTCTTAGGCCTCTGCAGCACCAGCTGTTGTCCTTTACAGCAGTATAGGTGACGTGGGGATTTCCAGCAGTGTATGGGGTTCGTGTCATTGGTCTCCAGGGGGTAGCAATAGGTATGGGAAGAAAATACCACAAAATAAATCCTTAATCTTTCTGGCAAATCTGAAGGGAGGACAGAAGTTTGTGAGGTTTATGGTTGCTGTAGGTGCGGTGTTTAAACACAGCATAGATAGTTGCATTTGCTGTGCCTAAGCTAAATCTGGTTTTGCCACATCAAAAACGGTTCAGACAACAGGCAATGCCCATGTCATCTCTTCTAGAAGAGTTACACAGCATTTCACATGCTGTCTGTAGAGGCTCTGCTGTTTTGCTCTTGCTCCAGGGAGAAGTGGTGGTGTAGGAGAATCATTGCTCCTCCTCACTTAGCTGCACTAGCATCAGTAATACAGCAAGAGACAGTGGCCGTGAACTGTGGCTTGGAATGTTCAGGCTGGGCCAGATGACCTCTTGAGGTCCCTTCCAGTCAGCATTTCTAGAGTCCATAGAAGGCCTGCACTCATCTGAATCAACTCAAGGCAGCTATTCCAGAGCATCTCAAATGGCTCCACATATTTATGTGATGCAACTGCACCATGCCCCCTGGTCAACACCATTCATGGAGAGTGATGCAGCTGACCAGCTGCTAGACAAACTAGCTGTTTGACAGTTCACCAACCAAGCAAGTGGATCTAACCAGTGCTTTTTGGGGTAACCTGCTGCATCTGACCTACCCTTCAGATGTCACTTCAGAAGGACATGTATCTGTCCTAGGTTCTGCCTGATATCTATGTGAATGTCTCAGGTGGCCGGTGGTGTCTCCAATGGCACACCTTGTGTTTAGGCAACTGCATCAAGCCCTGGATGTCTCCTGGGGTGAGCAGAAGGGATTTTGCTTTTTCATCTGCAGCAGAGGAGGTTTCAAGATATCCTTGGTAGCTTGTTCAGTTAAATAATTGCTCTCTGTGAGGCTGTGGTTGGTGCTTTTATCTTGCAGGGTCCCAGCATCAGGTCAGAAAAATCTGCAAGCGCTCCCCGGCACAAGCGCTGCTCCCCGCGGGATAAAGCCCTGCTGTCAGATTGCATTTGTTCAAAACCTGCATTGCCAGCCAGGGCCACAGATCAGAGTCGTGTTCCCAGTAGCTCATTTACACATTGTTGAGGTTTGCTTCATTCTTTTTATGGTCATCCAAACTGGAGCTGGGCGGAGGTACTGGGCCTACTGGTTTTATGGGGAAAGGACACTGCAGCAGGTCCCGCGGTGGCAGAGCACATAGTGACACGGCCTGCATCCCGTTTCCATACTGATGCTTTAGCACAGGCACCAGAGGGACCCAAAATGCTGGCGGTATCTGTAAGAAGGCCAAGCACAGCAGTATGTGGGGGTGGTAAGGTGCTCTGTCTGACCTAGAAAGAGATGGTGGCATCGCGGCCTGAGATGTCTGCCTTGTTCCAGAGTGTAGCAGGTACTCCATGGCTGGACGTTTGGATCCGTGGAGGCTATCACTGCTGGTGAGAAAGAGGAACACCCAGTGCTGAAGACTGAACCGCTGTCCCGGATAAAGCCACTGCAGAGAAAGAGGAGATGCCCACTAGCCAGCGGCTCTTCCAGTGGCTACCAGGCCATGTGATGAATACCACTTTTCTGACCCTTTCCTCATTTCATTTTTGCATTTATTTGTTTCTTCCCTTCAATACTAAGCTCTTTACTGGACACGCACCTAGGTCTTAGGCACTTTGCTACCAGCTTTTATTAGAGTGGCCACTCATATGATCGCCAGCTGCAGCCGAGGAACCCGCTGCCAGGCCTGCTCCACCTTGCTGGTTTGTCAGGTGTTAACACCCTGTGAAAGTCTATCCTTTAAAATGGAAAGTTGTTCACAAAAAAGTGGCATTTGGAAACTCAGCCATTTCAGTTGGATTTGCTTTCTTAAGGGGAGCATGAGGTGGGGACAGGAAGGAGTGGAAAACAGGAATGGGAAGGCGGCCTCGGGCTGGCAGCGGGGAAGCTCTGACCATGAGCCCACCACAAACATTGTCTCCCCATGATGATCCTTCCCTTTGTCCACCGGCAGTGCCTCCATTCGTGGAGTGGATGCAGACCATGGCTCGTACATGAGGCATGCTACCACATGGGGCAAATGCCTAATTAGTCCTTTACACTAGTTCCAGAGAAAAGCATGGCCCACCTATAGCTGTGTTAAAATAAATCAGTTGTCACTCAAGTGCAATTGCTGTAGCTTCCTCACTGCGTGGAGTTCATGGCGCTTCCCGGGAGCCTGAGTACCCTTGCTCTTCTCAGTACAGATGGTGAGATATCTTTAATGAAATACATTCCTGCTCAGATTTCTTTTAATGCAATGTCCAAAGTCTCCAGAAAGACGTTGAAACTTTAGAAATTTAATTCAAAATCACTTGAATGGTAGATTGCCCAGATCTCGGAGCAAAGCTTGCAAAAGGGCCCTCCCACAGCCTGAAGTGGAAGGACAGAGATGTGCAGCATGCACCCTGGAAAAGGAGGGAGTGCCGTAGGTACAGCAGCTGGTTCCGTGGTTATTCAGGAAAAGGCCATCTTATTTCTTTAAAGTTCAACTTTGTTCTATGAAGACATCAGGAGCTAACATTTGGAAAATGCGTAGTTTAGAAAGACTACTTTTTAGCATTTCCAGGCTGAGTAGTAGTTTCTAGAATCTTGTTTATTTTGGAATGAGCTGTTGCAGTTCTGGGTGACAGGATGTCCTGGTTTCAGCCAGGATAGAGTTAATTTTCTCCCTGGTAGCTGGTACAGAGCTTTTGTTTTGGGTTTAGTGTGAGAATACTGTGGATAACATGCCGATGTTTTTAGGTGTTGCTAAGCAGTGTTTGCACTAACTCAAGGATCTTTCAGCTTCTC
The DNA here is from genome assembly GCA_024605025.1 of Megaceryle maxima. Classification (NCBI taxonomy): domain Eukaryota; kingdom Metazoa; phylum Chordata; class Aves; order Coraciiformes; family Cerylidae; genus Megaceryle; species Megaceryle maxima. The sequence continues at coordinate 16,129 of JANHGN010017354.1, forward strand.
CTGCCCTGCCAGCAAGAAGGCTGGAGGGGCACGAGCAGGTGGGAGGGGACACGGCCAGGACTGCTGAGCCAGACTGGCCAGAAGGGTAGCCCAGAGCCATGACATCATGCCAAGGGTATCAGCTGGGGGGGTTGGCCAGGAGAGGGGAATTGCTGCAGTCAGCGGGTGATGAGCAATTGCGTTGTGCTCTGCTTGTCTTTCTTGGGGTTTATTTCACTCTCTTTTTACTATCTTCCTTTTCATGACTATTATTACTGCTACTATGTTTATTATATTTTATCTTTATTTCCATTATTAAACTGTTCTTATCTCAACCCATGAGTTTTACTCATTTTCTCTCCCCATCCCTATATGCTTAACAACAGCAATAATAGTAGTAGGAATAATAAAAAACCCCCAGCACTTCTTAATTATGAATAAACCAGAAAATATTGGGAAAGTTCAGTCTTATGTTTTGTCTTTTTGTGTTTGCAAGGCAACCATGAGTTTCTGGTGCCTTATTTGTCCCTGCCTTACAAGCTAGTTCAACAAACTGAGATTTGCAGGGATGTGTTTAGTTTACCCCTACTGTGAGAGGCGGCTTGATTACAGTATCTGAGCATTATCAGGAGGACAAAACACTGGAGACTAAGAGCTGCTTAATCTAGCAGAGACAAGAATAACACGGACCAAACGCTAAGAGTTAAAGCCCTATTAGCAATTAATACTAGTTTAACGACACGTGCAAAAGAGGTTAGAACAGATTAGCCAATGAAAATGGTGCCTTCTCCGTTGCTTTTTGTCTTCAGAAGAGGCACTTGAATGTTTAACATGATGGCAGAAGTTTCCAAAAGGACGTTTAAACCGTAGAAATCTGTAGGAGTAGCAACAAGTAAGGACCGGGGCTGTCTACTGTGCCACTGGCCAAGTCTGCTTCGCTTTCTGGACAGCCTGTGCTGTTACCGCAGGCCGGTTTGTACAACAGGACCCATTCAGAATAAACAGTAATCCTTACTCCCAAAGCCTTCCTGCTGCTGACTTTTGACATAACTCCCTAGGTGTCGGCAGTCCCACTGTGCGGGAAGCGTGCTCTCCAGCGTTCCCCTTGCACCTGTCCTGCGGGTGAATTCAGTGTTCCCCTGGGCCTTACTTACCAGCAGTTGTTTCCTCTGAGCCCGATTCAGCCCGAGTAGCACGAGGCTGGGCCCGAGATCGCGCACGGTCCGCGTGAACTGCCGAAGGCAAAACCTAGCCATGCTTTAAAGTCTGGGGCTTGTCGACCAGTTGCTATTAGGTAAGAACCAGTGATGAGAGTCTAAGTTAATGGGAAGGTTACCTCTTGGCTTTGAGGTGCTCAGTGGTCTAGAAAGCGTGGGACAGGAGGCATCTTACTGACACAACGATGCTCAGTCAGAGAAAATGTACGCTTTGAACACAGGATGAAGTTACTGGGATTTGGTTTGCTTCCTTTTTTTTTTCTTCTTTTTTTAAATTCGTTTGACCTGTCTGCACATGTCTAAGCCTCAAATTCCAAACCCAGCTTTAATCCCTTCTCCTCCAGAGCTGTAGAGGTAGAAAACAAACTTGCGGTGCATCCTATCGTTAGACTTTAATAGCCAGTGAACAGTAAGTAACATTTTTTCCTCCCAAGGGAGTTATTTAATGTTTAATGAAAATACCAATTTGCATAATTCACTTGCAGCATAAAGGTCACCATCAGTCTGTCGCTAGGATAACAGGGTAATTACTTAAGATAACTATCTTCCAGCCATAAAAGAATGTTAACTTGTTGAAAAGGATGATTTAAAATGATTTTATTTTAATTATTGTATCAACTTTATTCTGTTTTTAAGAATGTGAGAAGTTCTGCAGCACAGTTCTCAAAGCTGTGTGTCACTTTCTCAAAGGCAGTGGATATCGAGACCAAGCAGACCAGGCCTCAGACCAGCTCCTGAAAGCCTTTAACTTGCTCCAGTCTTTTCTGTCTTGTTCACCTTCAGTATTTGACAATTAACATCTGCAAACCTTGATAAATGGCAACAGCACCACAAATATGAGAAGTCCGAGGGAGTGGGAGTGATGAGAAGGTATCTTGGGCACAGCTGTGGTGGTCCTACACCGGGTCCCCTCCAAGCGCAGGGAACGTTCTCACTCTTTGCTGAGCTCAGGAAGCCCTTGCTCCAAGCAGACCACTCTGTCATACTCTTATCACCAAGGCCTGCTGGGTCAGAGGACGTAGAGAGTGGCTCTTCAGGAGAGCAGAACTAGGCCAATAGCTGGAAACCTGCTGAGCCTTTGCACGGCCAAGCCCAGCCAAGGACATACACTGACATTGGAGGAAGCCGCTTCAGGCACAGCCTGTGAACAGCAGCCATCGGCTCCCTTACAGCTGCCACAACAGGCTGCGCAGGGCCAAGGGCCACCAGCACGCTTCCTGCTTTCAGCTGGGCTAGAGTGAATTTTCTCCCTAGCAGCTGGTACGGAGCAGTGTTTTGGGCTTGGTGTGGGAACACCGTTGATAACACGGATGTGTTGGTTGTTGCTAAGTAGTGCTTGTCCTCAGTTAAGGGTTTCTGAGTTTCCCAGGTTCTGCCAGTGAGCCCGTGCTCATGGAGCTGGGAGGGAGCATGGCCGGGACAGCTGACCCGAACTAGCCACGGGGCTATTCCTTACCACAGAACGCCATGCTGAGTATATAAACTGGGGAGACGTGGCCGTGGGGAGGGGATCGCTGCTTGGGCATCCGTCAGCAGGTGGTGAGCAATTGCATTTGTGCATCGCCTGTCTTTTCGTGTGGTTTTTTCCTCCTTCTTTTTGTTATGTTCCTTTTCATTACTATTAGTGTTATATTTTATTATTTTGATATTCTATTTTAGTTTAGTTATTAAACTGTTAACTGACACACTTTATTTCAATTCTCCCCACCCCCGGGGAGGGGGGAGCAGTGAGTAAGGGGCTGTGCGGTGCTTGGCTGTTGGCAGGGGTTAGCCACGCCACACACCCAAATGGTTGGCAAGGAGGCTTCAGAACTGGCACCCAGGTACCGTGTGCTGGAGCGCTCTGCATTCCCAGAGCAATGTGTCAGACCTGCAGCAGGGACTTCCCACACTGTGAGTACGTGCATTGCAGCCTCACACAGGAGCACTCGTGGCATTGGAACACGCAGCATCACTTTGTACTTCCCAGTCCATCCTGCTCCTCTGGGGACACTGCTACCAGGGCCGTACGCAGTGCCTGTAAAGATGATGCAGTGTAATAAACTCCTTTCCCCCCCTCACTGTAAGCAAGATTATTACAACAACATGATTAGGCCAGGGCAAATGGGGTTTCTCTTAGCTGGCATTTGAGAAAATCCTGTTCTTTCCTTAAAGAGATGCAGCAGGCAGCGCTGGGCCCTTCCCCGCGAGGCCAGGAGGAGATGAGCTCCAGGCACCACGTTTCTTTGCCTCTCGGGTACTCTGCAAGGTGATGCTTCAGGAATAAGCCTGCCCTGCTTCCTCGCTGGGAGCTGTTGCATCACAGCAGCTTTTCCTGATCAAGGATATTAATACACGGTGTCTGCAAAATCTGTCTTCTGATGGCATTTAATTGCAAAACTTCTTTTTTCTTGCCTCCCACATCAAGACCCAGGACAAACAGCATAGCAGTCAGTGCTGGATTAAGGCATATCTGGGGGCAGAGACTCCTGTGCTCTGCAACCCCTCCACCATCCACGGTGAGCCAAGGTATAGCTACTCCAGGAGTAATTTTCACCTCCTTCCTGGCTACCTTCTTAGGAGCCAGCTCAGCTGGGATCTGTGACTGGTCACTTCAGTTCTGACTTTAGGTCCCGTGTGATTTCCACATGCAGAACTCCCATTAAAGAGAACTGGAGCACAATAAAAGTAGGCTTTAGAGGACTGGCCTGTCCGGTCAGTCAAAGAGGGCAATCCAACAGCACAGGGAAAAGGAAGGTCCTTATAGGATGGTATTCCTGACACACAGAGATGTGTCAAATACAGACCAGTGGCTTTTTTGGTATTCTTGCTACAGCGGCCAAGAGCAGATGTATGGAAGAGCTTCCCAGCAGCATTCTCCTGCAGTATCTCAGCCTTAAGCCGTCTGAAGTTTACGTCTCCTTAAACCACAAGTGTCATCTTTGTCTTTAAAAGAATTAATGTAACTCAGCATCTAAAAATAATCCCATGGAGTCATACATTCTCTTGTTCTTCAGCATTTCAATCATTCCAGCTACTCCACAGTGTCATAAAACACATTTTGAGAGAGAAGAATATCCAGAAAGTTCCCTAGAGTGAAATACTTAAAAATAAATGCAACCTCTCACTCCTTAAAGCACGTACCTAAATTATGTTGTTTCTGAAAGCGCTGAAGGCTCTGGATGAGGATGGGGAAGTTCTGGTGACTCCTCTGTGCCTGGAGGCCAGGCATGGCCAGAGCTGTGGGTGCCCCACCAGCCTGTGCCAAGCTCTCACTCACATTTTTTCCCCACACAAGCTCAAAACCTGAAAACAACTAAACCGGTAAAAATCTGATTCTTCTCCAGAAATGAGCTCTGTGGTGGTTGTCTCCTGTATAGTAACAGAGGGGCAGTGCGTCAGCATGGGGCTCGGAGCAAACACCAGAGGCACTGCTGGGCAACTGGAGCTGCCCCCACTGTAACGCTCTGTGGGCAGCTGACAAAACTTACTTTCGGGCTGGCAGTGAGTACCACGAAGAGGGGAAACTGTCTTCATTAGTGTAACGCATTTTTCCCTCCTCAACACAGAGTTCAAGGAGGCAGAGAGGCATGGCTGGACCTCAAATACTGTGCTAACTCAATCTGCAAATACGTCAGAACTTGCTGTTCATGTTCTGCTGCTCAGGTTTCTGGTGGCCACCAAAATGACAAGAATCATCTCGAGAATGCTCCAGTTATTTAAAAAACCAATATCCTGTTCTCATACACTACAATTTCATGTTCATTTTATCCGGGAGTGTGTGAAGGAAGTGAGGTTAAGCCAAGACCTGAATTGAGGCACACGTCTTTTGAGTTCAAAAAGGAAAAGGCTGAGACACTGTCATTGAGGTGGCCTTGATTCATCATCCAACGCTGGCTCCTGAACTTGCTATGCATCCTCATCACTGCGTGTGACAAACACTCCCGAAGAGCTGGAGCCGCACTCGGTGCCCACAGGCTCACTGAGGAGGTGGGAAGCGCTGCTCTCAGAAGGGCAGCTCTCTAACGCCAGCCCTGCGGCGAGAGCTTCTCACAGAGCCAGGCTGTGGGGTGCCCCAGAGGAAAAGGCAGAAGCCAGACAGCGTCTCTCCCATCCACTTCCTTCAAACGACGTGGCCTGAAAGCTCAGGCCTTAACTAGCCCGGCAATAAACCGCTCTGGCTCCTCCTGGTGTCTGGTCACACCAAGCCCAGCAGGCACGGCTGCGGTCACGGGCGATTAGCACTGGTGGCCGCTTGGGTGGGTGGCTGTGTGTTTGATGTACACTGCAGTGGAGCCTTCAGCAGCCCCCCCAGCCTGCCGCTTTGGCTATCCCGGCCACTAACGGCCACCACGTCCGACCGCTGCATCGCCAACGTTTTGCTGACCGCCGGCTGTCGAGAGCAGCGGCCTTCAGCATCTCAGCGGCTTGTGGAGCTGCAGGGGTTCAGCGTGCTCCACAGCTTGCTGTACGTGTGGGCCAGACCTGCTGAGTGCCGCTGGGACTCAGCTCCACCGGGAAAACAACACAGCCAGAAGGGTTACTGCTGGGGGGGTAGCACATCCAGCTGAGTAATAAGGGAAAGCGGCCGGGTTAGGATTGCAGCCAGTTTGTCACCCCTAAGTAAGCCCGCCCAGGATTCCTCTTTCTAATGGCACAGCTGCCCTCAGCAGGACGGAGGAACCAGCGTCCCCCCACTGGGGAAGACTCACCTCAGGAGAGGGACTGTGGGCACGTCAGAGGACACTGAATTTTCGTGGTAAAATCCGAATAAACAGTCTGCACGAAAGCAGGCCGAGTGCCAGAGCGTGCTGGCAGGATGGCCCGGAGAGCTGCCTGCAGCTGAAGGACTGTGGTTATAATTACTGTCACCATTGCTTGCATCAACAATTACAACCACGTGAATCTGGAGCCTCATCACTTCTAGTCAGCGCTTTAAAGCTGGCTCTCTCTTATGCACACCCAGTGGTTTTCCTGACCTACTTCTGGACAGTGACAAGTTCTTTATTTCTGTATCTAGACCTCCCAATTAACCATGATAATACAACAAACAGGGGACGGGGGGGGACAGGAGAGATATGCCTGGCTCTGCACTCCTGCAGGGAGCATGTCTGTGCTTGGGTCGGGGCAATCCCAAGCGCACATACTGGCTGGGCACAGTATGGATTGAGAGCAGTCCTGAGGAGAAAGACTCGGCCATTCTGGTTGATGAAAAGCTCAGTGTGAGCCAACAATGTCCAAGTGCAGCCCAGAAAGCCGATCGCATACTGGGCTGCATCAAAAGAAGCATGGCCAGCAGGTCGAGGGAGGAGATTTTCCCCTCTATGCTGAGACCCCACCTGGAGCACTGCATCCTGGAGCCCCCAACACAGGAAGGGCAGGGACCTGTTGGAGAGGGTCCAAAGGAGGGCTGTGAAGATGATCAGAGGGCTGGAACCCCTCTCCTGTGAGGACAGGCTGGGAGAGTTGGGTCTGTTCAGCCTGGAGAAGTGAAGGTTCTGAGGAGACCTTATTGCAGCCTTCCGGTGTCTGCAGGAGGCCTACGAGAAAGCTGGGGAGGGACTTTTTGCCAGGGCTTGTAGTGACAGGATGAAGGGTAATGGCTTCAACCTGGAAGAGAGAAGATTTAGATTTGAAATTAGAAAGTTCTTCACTCTGAGGGTGGTGAGACCCTGGCCCAGGGTGCCCAGGGAGGCTGTGGATGCTCCATCCCTGGATGTGTTCAAGGGCAGGTTGGATATGGCCTTCCACAACCTGCTGTAGTGGGAGGTGTCCCTGCCCATGGCAGGGGGGTTGGAACCAGATGATCTTTAGGGTCCCTTCCAACTCAAGCCATTCTGTGGTTCTATGATGTAAAGTGACAGGGAGCAGCCTTGAATGTAAGGCCGACTGGTGTTGCAGGAAGCCGTCTTACGGGAAATGCTGACTGGTGCTACAGATACGGGACGGGGAGGACGAGGATTGCCTCACTGTCAGATGTTCTGTGAAGAAGAAATTCACGCAAGACAGAACACATCATAGGCTGAGATACGAGATCTCTACCAGATCCTCTCCATCCCTGTCTTTCCTGACAGCTGAAGTGTTCAGTAGTTGGACTGTATCAAAGGTGCAGCTGGTTGTTGTGGTATTCCCCAACAAAACCAAACCCACCCTCCCCTCTTCCATCGAGCATGATGAAAAGGCCCAGAACAGCAAAGATAGAAAAAGGTATAGGTGTGATCACTGTACCTGATCTGGGCCAGGAACACCTAAGAATGCATCTGCTAATCTTCTCCTTAGGAACAACACATTTTTCTCAGTTTGGAGATCAGATGAGTGATGAAACATAAACTCCAACACGCATGAAAAGGAGGAGGGTTTGCAATAGCTTAGATACGTATTTTAATGGGGAAAATGTCATTTGAAGATGTAAATATGAGCATTAGTAGAGGCAATATGTGTACAGCCAGTGGGAAGGCCTCAGAAGCTGGGTGCATCTGTAAACACAGCTTCCCCAGGCTGGTACCAGACTGAACTCCTCAAGTGCAGTATCTCTGTGGGAGACATGGGCATGGGCAGCCTGGGTTGCACCAAAGCTCTCCCTAGCCTGGAGCTCTGCCCCTTTTACTCTCTTACAGCACATCTCCAGAAAAGCTTGTGAGAACAAGATGATGTGTAGTGTTACCTCCCTGAGCTGAATGCACTCTGGCTCAGCCTCCAGCAATCCGCAGCCCAAGGACTTCCTGAGCCATAGGCAGCATCTTTACGTTCAGCAGTTGCCGAGTCTGTTCTCATGGAGCACGAGTCCGCGCTGTTCCCTAGTGTGCTGCTGACTGAGAGATGCCCCACTGGTGCTGCTGTCCCAGTTAAAGTGGCACGTGCTTTATTTTCACTTTATCCAGGCTGTAAAGTCAATATGATTTTTTTACAAAATGCATCACTGAAAACTTGAGAGGATTATTTCTATAGGTGTAAAGACTTTGAAGGTGACAGCAGTGTGTTTCTTTAGGACTGACTCGGTGTTCGCCCTGCAGGGGCCGTTACAAGGAAATCAAACAATATGTTGGGAATGGCTCTGTGTTGCAAAAGACCTTTTTTTTTCTTTCCAAAACATGTCTGTGTGTAGTTCCCTTCTTCCCATATTTAAAGCAAATGGTTGCTTTTCGTATCATTGTTATGTGGAGTAAGAGGCAAATATTGATAGATAGTGACAGAATTTAATTCATTTCTTTGTGGAAGATTGATTTTTCTTGGGTTTTGACAGCACTGGCTGGCTTCCCAGAAACATTTCTGGATTTATCATCACTGGGTGCCAAACCGAGACAGAAGGAACAAGTTTTAAATACCAAACTTCTCAAACATTTCAGCATGGTGAAGTTCCAGCTATAACCCTGAGTGCCACAGAGCAAGGACAGCTGAGAAGAATCGAGGCAGTGAATTAACAGTGTCAGAGGTAGACAGTAGAAACTACCTGTCTGCCAACGGGTAGTTTCTCCTCACTCCTAATTTTTGGTTCATACCAAAGAGTCCTTCAAAGTAGGATCATTTCCTTCTCTGTCACAGTTGTGTCTAGGCAATGAGTGAAAGAAAAGAGAGCATAAACTAAGACAGACTTCCCCATCTGCAGTATTTTGCAGGCTCTGACTCTCAGAGCTGCCATGGGGATCCAGCTGCTCAAATTGTCGGTGGGCAGAAATCTCACTTCATGTTGCCTGGCACAGGAAAGCTCACGGCCTCACTCTCTCAGTCTTCCCTGCTGACCAACCTCACGAGCTTTAACAGCTCAGTCCTGGTCGCCATCTCTGCAGAGGAGCAGGGTGAAGGCCACTGCTGAAGCAGGCACAAGGTGCCATTCCTGGGAGGCTCACAGAGATGCAGATGCAGATGGGACGTGCCCTGTCATTACCAGCATGAGTCACTGGAGCTGGCCACGCTTGTACCACAGCTGAGCCTCCCCATGGTGCTCATCTAGTAAAGTGCCGCTTCAGTATCTACTCTTAGTATCATCCCGCAGGACAAATTAGGAGCCAAAGCAAAGTAAGATGAATTTCATACTAAACTGGGAGCATTAAATACTCTGTTGACTTCATTATACTGGACTTCAGGTGAAGACTTCCAGGCATAGTGCCTGGATCTGTGATGTACAGCTCAGGTTGTCCGTGGTGGGAGAGGAACAGGCTGCCAGCAGTGACACTTGTAAGCTTGTGTTGCACCATTTAGCCTGTGAAGTCAGCGTGGCATCTTTCAGAGTAAAATGGTAGCAGCTACTCCTTGCTAGTTTGATCTGGCTGGGCAAGCTCTCAGCACACCCGTCATGCAGGGGTCACAGCAGGGGGTTGTGGAGCAATGAAATAGAGAGGAGAGGTTGTAGAGCAGTGTCAGGGGAACTGCCCTCTCTCACTGCAGAAAGATTAACAGTTGGCACTTAATAAAAAGTCTGGGTAGCCAGCAAGATCAAACCAACCTCCACGACTCAGTCTGTGCAGAGATCTCAGCCCCCTTGCAGCAATGACAGCCAAGCCTCTCACTCCCTTTAATGCTAAAACAGTCTTCAGATGACAAGAAAAGGACCTCTGATTGTGCCGATCGCTGGTTTCCACTACCTCAAGGAAACATGGGTGCCCTTCTCACTTCCCAGGTGGGAAAGTGAAAGCCCACAACCCAAGCTCTTCCCTGGGGACATCATTTCCCTTCATAGTGAACTCTCATCCTCGTGAACCCAGTTTCTTCTGAGAGACAGAAGAGGTCTTAGTGCTGGCAGGAGAACCTGGTGGTCTGTCTTCTTGGTAAGTAGCACCTCCCAGCTGATTCATTCTGAGCTGGAGAGAAGCAGTGCTCTTTTTACCAAGGGTGTCACCTCTCTAAAGATTGTTGTTTACATTCCGCTCCCCTCTGAGCTCAGCAGGAGTGGCTGGCACTGCGAAGTGGAGCAGCCTTTGCTGGTAAGCCCTACACCCCGTCTATCTTCCTTCCTTTGAATGTTTGCTTTCAGGAGAGAACTGAGCTGTGTGTCCTACAAAAGTTGTTTCTGGCTGCCCGGCTGGATGGGCTCGTCACTGACAAGCAAAGTGACACTAGTCCAGCGTTTTTCCTAAGTGCAGCATCCACTGAAGCAGCACGTAATGTAGAAGGACGAAGGGGGTGAGGAGGCAGCTTGCTAGCAGTGCTGTTTTAAGGCACAGGCTGCCCTGCCTGTCTCTGGGATCTAGTGGGGCAGTGGTGCCAGGGTGCAGTGCCCACCTCACGCCAAGCCAGCTGCAGCCCACCTGTGGCAGAGCATCTCTGTGTCGTCCCCCCCCGGCTCCCCACCGCCTCTGGCTCCTGCCTGCCTCCTGAGCAAAACTGCAATGAAAATTGATCATTTCTGGCTGAGCAAATCATTGTTGGTTAGTGTGCACTCCTGTGGTTTAACGCCCAGCTCAGGTCTGGGATGTTGGTGTGCTGCAGAGATTTGCTTTCACACCGACTGACAGGCCAGTGCTGCGGTGCTGGTGGGACATTGTCAGTGCAAATGCTGGACCCTGGCAGACCAGCAGCCCACCTCAAGTAGGTTTGGCCTCACAGATTGTACCTTTCTGGGCACTGCCAGCTTTTCTGGACCTGAGGAAGTTGGATGCTCCATATTCCAGCCCTTCAGCTGCACTTCCAGAGAAGCCTGCAAGCCCTGAAAATCCCAAATAAATACTGTCCCTTGCAGCACCGCATCTGGGTATCACCTGATCTCACCTTCTGAAGGACCGAGACTCGGGACTTGGGGCTTCTTGGCTTCAGAAAATTCAGAAGGAGTGCTGCTGGCAAATCTCCTTGCCAAAGAAGCTGTGGCTGCAAGCACCGTCCTTGCAGATGTTGACCACAGGCACAGCTGCTTCCCAGCCAGATGTGGCTTTTTTCAGTCTAACTCTGAATGGCAAGCATGAAGATAATGGCACAGAGTGGATGAGGTTAGGGAGAGGCACGGGACACTATGAGGCTTGCTTTAATGGCATATAGTAGATAGGAAAGGTCAACGGGAGCTATTTTGAGCTGGATATGCTCCAAGGATGGGATTTTTGTGCCCTCTACTCTATGTCTGAATTTCCCCAGCCAGAAGGCAGTTTCTTTCTCTGCAGAGTAAGAGTGGATGTGAACAAGTGTCTGTGCAGCTCGGACAGTCTGGCAAGCTGACACTCTGCAGGAGACGGAAATGCCCCAGTGAGACATTGCAGGGAGCTGCACAGCACGGACCGTAGAGTTCCATCAAGTACCCACTTCCTCAGGCTTGCAGCTTCTTCCAGAGATAAACTCCGTCACAGGAAAAGTTCCTCATTATATTTGGAGAGAATTCCCCAAGTAGAAATCTCTAATTACAAGCCCTCACTGAGCTCTACTTTCAGTTGGAGTTTGACACATTCAGCTTCTAGTCTGTTTCCCATTAGCTTCGAGTTTTCTACTGCCAAGTGTCTCTTTGTGCAGGTATTTACAGGATCTTCTCTTTGTTGAGATTGGTTCCTCTGATTTCTTATTGGAATAAATTATCTAGATCTCAAATAAATATTACAGACTTTTTCTGAACCCTTTTACACTTGCCCAGGTTCTTGTAAGAAATGGCAGTGAGAAGTGAGGAGCCAGTACTCCAGTCAGTACTGTTGCTTTCAGTGGGAATGACATTGTTTGTACCTCCCATCTTGCTTTTTGGCTGCTGCAGCACGCTGGGAGCTCATGTGCTTAGTGACTCACCAGGCATTCACAACTATTTTCTAAATCATTCTTTTCCAAGTATGTATGTGTGACCTACATTTTTGTTCCATACATAGATGACCTTGCCTTTAACTTGCTTATGGTGCCTGCTGTTCAGGTGAGCCTTAGTTTCCATGGTCACCACGTCACTCATGGGAGCTCACCTTATTAATTATGATCACACTAGCTTTTGGGTTACCTGCAAACTGTCACGGCTAATGGAGATGTCAACCAACTTTAAGTTGTCTGGCACATCTCGTTGCTCACACTAGAGTTAACCGACGTTGTTACAGCCTGCCTGACTCTTAGGGAGCTCTGAAAAAGCACTGTGCTTTGGAGAAGCATCCCACAGCTGGGCTTTTGGGGGAGGAAGCTGCTGAGTCCTGCTCCACGTGCTCCTTTTTAAGGTCACAGCCTCTGTGGTACAATCTCGGAGCTCAGCCTGGGGCTGACAGAAGGACTGCGAGGCAGCCTGAATCACTACCAGGCTGTGCTTGCAGGTGCTGCCAGAGACCTTCTGGAAGTGACTGCAGGTCTCAGGGCAGGGGCAAACAGCAGCGCTGCTGTGCAGTGGCACAGCTCCAGCTCCGGGGGCCTCATCCCTGGAGCCCTCTGTGGCATCTCCTTTCGGGACGTTTGGGTACGTGCTAGTATTTGAGAGCAGCACTCACTGTGCAGGAATGTCACAAAGGTTCATGAATTGGGTATTTTAAAGTTGGGAAAATGAAAAGCGCTGCCTAAGTGTTATCAAGTATTCTAGAGCAATGGTTCACAACCTCTGGTTTATTCTGATGTTTCTCTGCAGCTTTGACTTCCTACCTTGTACCACAAAAACGTCAGTCACTGCTAATAGTCCAGTATACCAGGAGCCAAATGATAATTCCCCAAAAATGTGTGAAGTAAATTCTAGAAACAAGGCCTGGATTGTCATTATATAAGTATATATAATATATTTGGTACCTTGTGTGACATAAACCAGGTATCTGTGAAAGGTGTATACACACATGCACAGCCACAGCCGTGTGTGCTACAAACAGCTGTGCACGTATGAATGGATATATGTGTGCATGTGCAGGGACAGTAGGTAACAGGAAGCCTTAGTAATTCTTCTCAGGTGATGCTGTGGTGACACATTCCCCCAGGGATAATACACAGGTCCCTTGAGGTCCACAACTCCTGTGCTTCTGACACTACCTTAGTAGTGATGTTTCATAGCACAGATGAGATTGTATAGTAAAATATACACATTAAATCAGTCACCATCATAGTTTGCTGCCAAGACCCCCCTGGATTTCACTCACTGCTATTTGAAGGCACTGTGAAGACTTCTGAAAGGCTCTCTAGCAGCACACTGACAAGGTGACCTTCCAAAAACCCAGACAGAAACTGGCAAGGAAGGGTTTTGCCTTTCTTCCATCCCCCTGTGATACGAGTGCCATCCTTTCACAGCACAGTGTCTTTGTGTGCCATGTGCAAGTACAGGAGAAGGGACAGCAAAGGAAAGCCCCAGATGCTCAGTACCAGTTCACGTTTGTGTCTCGGGAGCTTTCTTGACTGAACGGCTGAGAAAAAACACCGCAAGGACATTCTTATTGAGCAAGAGTCAATGAAAGGGGGAAAAATAAAAATAAATTAACTCGTAAGACAATGAGTGATTCAACAGCCACATAATTAGCAGGTATTTTTAAGTCTTCTTCAGAATGAATGGCAGTCAGCACTCATGTGACTGACAGGGACGATGCTGGTTTGAAAGATACGTAGATCTGTATAGCCAGGAATGAAAGATGTGGGAGGAAAGGGTTTGTGATGGGTGGAGAGACTGGAAGCTGAATGGCTGTGGGAGAGGGACGTCAGTGAGCAGGAAGTAAAGAAAATACTAAGTTCAGATTGTGGAACGTAGGCTCCTCTGGTGGCCTTGTGCTCAGAGGGGGGGACACTCCTGTCACCAGAGGAAGTCTTTGTTTTGTCTCAGGAGGAATGGCCTGTCTTTTGCCTTTGCCTGCAAGAACAGGGAATGCAGAAATATTGCTGGCTAGCTAGAAATCAGGCTGCCACCAACCTCCCCGTGGTCTTGATTACAGCAGCTAAGCTTTGTCTTCAGACCACTGATGATGGCCTGAGATGATAGAATGACTTTCAGGGCTGAAAACCAGTGGTGCTGGGAGATGTTCTGATGATCTTTTAGTGGGATCTGCAGCAGGGAACACAACTGACTGTTGCTACCCACGGAGGTGATAAGCACGTGAGATCCCAAGGCCAGCTACAGGAGTTAGGGCCGTGCAGACTGAGTGGTTAGAGCAAATGCTGACAGTACCAATAGCTCAAAATACAGCACTTGGCAAAAATATTCCTACCGTGCCTTATGCTACAAGCGTTTATCTGAGAGAATTCCACGGTGTTGCCTTCGGCAGGGTGCCGTGCAGCTCAGAAGCCCCACCTGCTGACTCCGCACAGCAGCAGAGCTTTCCCTGCTGCCATCTTCATCAGCCAGGGGTTTATCTCCTTCCAGGTTCTTGGCTATTCAATGAGTTTAGCAATATCAGGGTGATGTTTTCAACATGGCATGGCTAGAACCTTTTAACCATGTGCTGATGAAGATTTAGTATTATTATAAAACCTGAAACCTACTATCTTCAGTCTAGCAATGTGAGGATGAAGGCATTACTTTTGAAATTACATCGACTTTATTTCCAGTTTTATGTCCAAACCACATCTGTAGGTAGCGTTTATGTCATAGCTGATTGCAGGGGCTTTTAAGTGTCAAACTGCTCCCTTTCCAGACGAAACAAAGTAGGCATCTAAGGACAGTAAAATGTGCCTGCAGTTCTATGTGCCAGCAAAAATGACACCTGCAGATGTCGTCAAGAGCAAAAATCTAAGACCACTTGAAATAACTTCCAGATGTCAGGTTTCCAAAAAGGAGAATGTGAGTATCTATTGTGAGCAGAGAGCATGGCCTGCTTTTGCACTTTGCGGAATATCCACTCAGTAATCTTGAGTCCTTCTGATATTTATACTTCTGGATCTTAAAGGCTTTTAAGTCTTAAACAAGGACAAATAATAATTAAATAACTTATTATCATGGCCCTTGTCTGTGTTACCTCCCAACACTGCTGTTGCCATTTGTTCTTTTCTGTTCCCTTTCCTTTCCTTTTCTTTTCTCTGTCTCACATGGAAAATGTTCGTAGGCCGATTCCTCCTGTCACTACTCAGGGAAGGCTCACAGAAGTGATTAGTCTTTTGTGAGTCAGTTTAGTCATTAGTGCCAATGAATTCCACACCTTGGGCCTCTCTGTCAAGAGCCTCTGATAACAAGCAGTCTCAGTGCAGTCTCTGCCAACATTCCATTTTCCGTGGAGCTACAGTGAGACATGGACGGGTCAGTGACTTGGGATGTACAGTGATTTAAAATCAGGGCGATATTTCAGTACTAGAAAGTGAGCTGCAGGAGCATAAACCCCCCTCTTTTGGACCTCAGAAACAGGCAGTAGCCTGCCATGCCCTTCAGGTGTCTTGGAGAGCTGCCCAGGGCACGCTGCGTTGTGCTGTGCAAGGTGAGCACCTTCTTCCAGTAAAGGAAGGCTGGATGTGGCTCCCTTTGAAAATGGAACCCCCGATGCCACTCTGGCAGGGCCAGAGCGTTGACAGCACTGACACGAGGCACTACATTTGCAGAGGAATCACCTGTTCCTTAAAGCATGACAAAACTCTGCCAGCCCTCAGCCTGAGCATCCATATTCAGCAGTATTAGCAAAGCAACTGTTTCCTGACCATAATATCACCAGGCCTCAGAGGGCTCCCAAGGGGTTTTTAGCTGTCAGACCTGCACTGTGCGTCAGTAGGTATCTTCTGAGGCTCTCCGCTCTTTCAGCTCGGGGAAGGCTGGGTGAGACAAGATGTTGCAGAAGCTCCATCTGGGGCTCTCTAAGCCTTTAGAGGACTCAGCCAGCCCATCTTCCTGGTTGAATGCCCACAGAGGAGGGGACACAAGAGAAGGCAGCTCTTCATGAGCTCCTGCCTGCCCGCACGACTCTGCCCCTAGCAGCATGGATGTTCCCCTGCTTAGCCTGGTGCTGAGAAGCTCCTTCCACAAGGCCACCCCTCCTTAGGCTCCAGCAGGGGCAGCTGCTGGACACAGAGCAAATCCTTCTCTTGCCATCGCCGTTGTCTGGAACGCGATGGCTGCAAATCGTGGAACTCCATTTTGGTAAAGCCATCTCCTTCCTCAGACAGCCGTGAAGAGGAGCAGCCAGGAAATACGTAACACTGTGTGTCTTTGTTGTACTTCCTTTAACAACTTGAAAGCCTTCCCAGGATTGCCCAGTAACTACAGCTTTTAACATGCATACGCTGCATTCCGGAGAGTGCTCCTAAGGGTGTCTGAGCCACCTTACCCAGACAGATTAGAAGGCATTACTCATCTGTGGCAGCCTTGTTGCCCTCCAAAGCTCTTTGATCCATCACCTTGCACACCCTTTGTAATGATAATTTAGTAAGAGTCTGATACTTAATAACTCAATTTTGGAACTTCCCCTTATCTGCCTTTTGTGTGCTGATATGGGATGGCACCACTTCGAAATGAAATCATGCTCTTGATATTTCAGATACCGCAGATATGTGTGAGCACTATCGCCCGTTCATAGCTTTGTTTTCTGTATTTAATTAACACGATACTACTGGGTTGGCAGTTCAGAGGCTGATGTTCTCTGATGAAGCCTGGAGGAGTTGCTAGAGACCATCCAGTAGTGTCCCTTGGCCCTGACCTTTTGCATCCAACCTACAGCAAGAGGTTAGGGAAGCTGCCGGGTCTGTTCAGGCCCACATCTCTTCCATGGGATGACCGGAATGGGACTGACTGTTTTTCTGCAACATGGCTACTGACATGGAGCAGCTTTTTAAACCCAGGAAACCAAACAGAAGCAAAATTGCCTTCAGAAATAATATTTTCTGACCAGCCTGTTAGTTTCACAAGTATCACAGGTATCACAAGGTGTCAGGGGTTGGAAGGGACCGTGGAGATCTTCGAGTCCACCCCCCCTGCCAGAGCAGGGCCGTACAATCCAGCACAGGTCACACAGGAGCAGCCAGGC
>JANHGN010017355.1:0-41781 GCA_024605025.1 Megaceryle maxima
CACCATGAAAAAGTTTCTCCTTATATTTACATGGAACCTCCTCTGTTACAACACATGTTGCCCCTTGTCCTGTCACTGGATGTCACAGAGCAGAGCCTGGCTCCATCCTCCTGACACTCGTCCTTTACATATTGATAAACATGAACGAGGTCACCCCTCAGTCTCCTCTTCTCCAAGATAAAGAGACCCAGCTCCCTCAGCCGTTCCTCAGAAGGGAGATGTTCCACTCCCTCTTAAACCCAGAGGTCCATTTTAATCAGAGCTCCTTTTCCTTTGCAGCACAGAACTAGCTGGGCAGCAGGAATGCAAGACCTCCAATAATCGAATACTGAATATCTTTTCAGACTATGCCTTTGCCAAAAGCAGCCAAGGAAACCACTGATATTTTCTTCTACATCAACCAATACTGAAAAAAAAAAAAGCAGCAGAAAAGCCTTCTGTATGCATTTATCCTTATCCTCCTCTACTACACACAGGGTAATTCTACCAGCTCCAGTAACTACACGAAAGAGTCAGGCACACAAAACCGAGCACCCTCTACTCTGCTCCTGATAAACTGCTGTGTCTGTGCCAGCAAATTAGTATTGCAGTCAGCTCACCACCAGCTCTTGGCAGCTTCCATGCTGTGGGACTTCAGCATCTTCTGCTTGCTGGATTCTTCCCCTTGAACTGTGCATTTGCACAGTTAGAGATTTTCTAAGGAACTGCAAGAAAGTTTAGTAGGCCTGAATTTGCCCGGTTTCAGCCACTGTATTTATTGTGCTTACTAAGAATAATTTGCTATTTTGAAAATTGATTTGTAGTCTTCTCATGGCCAATATTTGAATTCTGTGGCACATTTCAGGGACTGCACCAGCGTTCCTAATCCCTGACCCAGTTGTGAGCTGCTAGTGCCACCTGGAGTTCAATAGCTATACATGAAGCACACCAAACCCCAAAGATCAGAGACTTGTTTGGGCTGGAAGAGACCTTTACAATCGACAAACAAGCCCAACCGTTAACCCAGCACTGCCAGGGCACCACTAAATCATGTCCCTCAGAAACTCAACTCCATGGCTTTGAAACCCCTCCAGGGATCATGGGGACTCCACCACTGCCCTGGGCAGCCTGGGCCAGGTCCTCACAACCCTTGCAGGGAAGATACCTTCCCTTGTGCCCAACTTAAGCCTCCCCTGGTTCAACTTAAGGCTGTTTCCTCTTGTCCTGTCACTTGTTTCTTGGGTGCAGAGCCCAACCCTCCACCCCCACCAGGTCAAGAGCCAGAAGGTCTCCCCTGAGCCATCTTTTCTCCAGGTTGAACCACCTCAGGTCCCTGAGGCACTTCTCACCAGACCTGTGCTCTAGACTCTTCCCCTCTTTGTTGCCCTTCTCTGGACATGTTCCAGCCCCTCAGTGTTGTTCTGGGAGCAAGAGGCCCCAGACTAACTCCAGTATTCAAGATGCCACCTCAACAGTGCCCAGTACAAGGGGACAATCCCTGCCCTAGTCCTGCAGGCCACACTAGTGTTGATCCAAGGCAGGATGCTGCTGGCTACATTGGCCACCTAAGCACTCTGCTGCCTCATATTCAACCAGCTATTGACCAACACCCCTAAATCCTTTTCTGCCAGGCAGTTTTGTAATATCTGGAGCACTGCAGGAGTTTGTTGCAGGACCCAGCACTCGGCCTTGTTGAACCTCAAACCCCTGTTCCATCAATCCAACCTGATCAGATCATACATGCAAGCATTTTAGCCCAGGGCCTGCAGTAATCTACATCCAGCAGCACAAATATCTGTGCAATGTGTCTGCACAGCAGATTTCATTTCCAGAGTCTGGACACTAAAAAAACAAACCTCTGAGTCAAGCTGAGATGGTCAGAAGAGCTCAGAACTGCAAGCACTGGAAACTGGAGTCCAAGGACAGCAAAAGCCACGAAGTACTTTTAAAAACCTAATCTCAGACAAGGTTGGTAAGCACTTGAGAAAAATATTGAAGGCTGGGCTTTTCAAGTCAGCCTCTTGATCGCTGATATACAGCGAAAAACATACATCAAAGTACATCTTTATATCAACCATGACATCAAAGCATAAAAATAAGTGGTCACTGAAGCAGCTCATCCTATTTCAGATACAAGCTGTCTCCTAATACCACTTGCCTTCAGATATAAGTAAAATAGAGGTATCCTGGACACCCTGGTGCTAAATTGTAGGCTCACTTAGCCAGTAAAGACCAAAAGAATCCAACTGGACTGCAGCAAAACTGTACCTGTGGTAGCAGAGGCACAAGAGTAATTTACACAATGTCAGTGGGGTCAGTCTTTGGGTATCATTAATCCATTCCCATTGCATTGCCTACTACAAACCCCACAGATTTGGTTAGTAGTGCTGCAGTAGAAGAGAAAGAAGCAAAGAGAAAGTCAGAAATACATGGTATGAGCAGCTTAAGGAATCCAGGTCCTTGGAATCTCCTAAGCAGACAATCAGCTCTTCAGGCTTTGGAGTTTTTCTTGCAGTTTTACTCCTGCACATTTAAGAGAAGCACATCAAAGATGATCTGAAGCACTGCTAAATACAACTAACTTTATAGGGATGATGAAGCCAGCTGCCACTGTGCAGTATCATGTTTGACCTCCAAATATTTCAAATAGTCAGCTGCAGTAAACCCACCATTCCCCCAACTGCCAGCCTCTGCTTTCGTATTCAGCACCGCGATTTGTTTGGCTTTCAGTCTGACCATCGTTATCAATAAAACATTTGGCAAATCAAAGAGCAGTTAAGACTAACGATGGTTAACAACCCGAGCAGAGCACAGAGCTCTGTTCTTTGTACTCTCACTGTACTGACTTCAGAGCAGCAGGAAAATGTAAAAAGATAGTCCAGATTTTGTACTCTTAAAACAAGCACAGCTGATACAGGGGACACTGAAGGAACCCCAGTGCATTCACACTGGGTTTGGTTTTTTGTTGTGGGGGGTTTTTTTTGGTTGTTTGTTTGTTTGTTTTTTTACAGTCACCTTTCCTATTCAAACAGCAACTTGAGGCTCCCCTAAAGCTACTGAAGGATTTAAATGCATTTCCAGAAAATTCTACAGCTCTGGAAAGACAAACTTCACTGCATACAAAACACCCCTGGTACCCAGGCCAGGCAAAACCACAATCAGCCCAGCAAGGATTGGTTCAGAAATCTCCAAGTAATCACAGAAAGTAAATGCAAACATAGAATCAAAGAATGGTAGGGGTTGGAAGGGACCTCTGGAGATCAAGTCCAACCCCCTTGCCAACACAGGATCACCCAGGGCAGGCCACACAGGAACAGATCCAGGTGGGACTTGAAAGTCTCCAGAGAAGGAGACTCCACAACCTCCCTGGGCAGCCTGGGCCAGGCTCTGTCACTCTCTACAGTGAAGAAGTTTCTCCTCATGTTGAGGTGGAACCTCCTGTGTTTCCCCTTGCTACCATTACCTCTTGTCCTATCACAGGGCACCACTGACAAGAGCCTGGCCCCTTCCACTTGCCCCCCACCCTGCAGATATTTGTAAACATTCCTAAGATCCCCTCTCAGGCTTCTCTTCTCCAGGCTAAACAGCCCCAGGGGTCTCAGCCTCTCCTCAGAGAGATGTTCCAGTCCCTTCATCATCTTTGTAGCTCTCTCCATTGGACTCTCTCTGGTATTTCCCTGAACCTCTTGAGCTGGAGAGCCAAGAACTGAACACAATACTCCAGAGGTGGTCTCACCAGTGCAGAGTAGAGGGGGAGGAAACCTCCCTCAACCTGCTGGCCACACTCCTCTTTATGCACCCCACCATGTTAAGCTCTATTTACTAATCACCACAGGAAACATTAACACGAAGACTTTGCTTCTATTTTCAGTTTATTTCATGACATCTACCTAAACAGATGAAATTACTAAAGCATTAACACAGCAAAACAGTACCACTGCAAATGTAACACACAGCCAAATACTTCAACTGTCAGCCTCCCTCTGTCCTGCTGTGTTTGTTACATTGAGACACTAAATAGTTTGTGCTGTATTTCTATTTTATGCAAGACTCACCACTGATGGAAGGGGCATCAGTGTTTTCTGACAGCACAAGACTGGCTGAGACTTTAAAAAGCAACTATTCCAGAGCATCTTTTATAAAGAAATTTGCAACCAGGCAACTACAAGGGCCAACATCTCTACAACTCAGGCTATATTTAGCTGAAATTCAGCACCAGTGCTAAAATAAAACCATCGTTTAAGCAATATTCAGTTTACCTCTGGGAAGGTAAATTTGTCTGAAGGTGAATCAAAATAAAAAGGAGTGAGCAATCCAATAGTTTGAAGAGATGCTGTTCAAAGGCAAAACTGTTATGCAACTGCAACTTAAATGAACAACTTTCTCCTGAATCACCAGCACTGTTTTTTCTTTCTCTTGGGCTAATTATGCCCTCAGGGATAATCTTGAAAAGACACCAAACCTACACCCAAAGCAATCAGTTGTTGCTAAATAAATGAGATTATCTTTCGATTACATTGCACTTGTTATTGCGGGGGGGGGGGGCAATGGTGCTGAAGGAGGAAGGAGTTGTTTTGTTTTCACAGCCACATAAGCCCACTTCAGTGTGTTAGTCACAGAAAAAAAAAATTTAATAAAAGAACCTCCCTGTTGCCTGAACAAGCCTGCATAACTCCCCACTGCCCACTTCTAGACAGTGCAGCTCACTGCCCTCAGCCTGATGCACAAATCCACCAGTCCCCTAAACTTCTGGATCGCACAGAAAGTAACAACTAAATAAATGACTAAATGAAAATAAAAGATCATAGCCATGCTCCAGCTGCTCTGCAGCACACTGCAGTGTTAAGTGCTACCATGTTACAGCCTTTGGGATTGAAGCTGAAAACACATATTGAACAAGCCTCCTACAATCCCTCCACTGGTCCCAGCCAGCAGCAGCTGTCAGTCCAGCTCTGCTCATGATTGTCCTTTTTTTTTTAAAAACAAAGTGTTAAGGTCCCTAAATGCTCGCTACAGCTCATCGGAGAGCTACCGATATCATCTAGTGGACTGTTAAATTTGAACTACTTCCTTTCCTGCAAAAGGAGTTTCAGTAACAAAATCAAAGTTTGATACTGAAATAAAAGCAGAAGACTAAGATGCAAAACAGAGATACAAAGCTGATCTTTAAATACTCCTTTGAGGAACCTACACTCAGGGAGCTACAGGCACGGGGGACTATCTTCTCTCTCAAGCTGCCTTACCAGATACATTAGACCCTGTGAACTCCAATACACTCTCCCCAGGTTAGTGTGCACCATGCAGAGTCACAATACCCAGCTTTAGAATCTTCCCCTGCAATAATCCCATACAAACAGCCCCTGCCTGATCTTTATCCTGCTTCTGGTTAGAGGCCCCCCCACGAGGGAGGGTCCAGAGCAGTGTCTTTAACAAACACCACCATCTTTCACTTGCTCTGTTCAAAGTTTACCATTAAGACTTCAAAGCCTGCTCCACCATCCGGGCTTTGCAGAAACTCACCTTGTTTTGTGAGCGCTTCTCTCAGAGCTGGGGTGATCATCTCTCTCTTTTCACCTTCCTCCTTCCTCCCAGCATTCTCTCGAGTCAAGCTTGTTTCAACATCTCCTTCCTCGAGCTCATGTTCTCTCTAAAGACAGAGAATTACAGCCTGTTAGATTCAAACACCGTATCTTAAACACCATGACACAATTCAGCCACAGACCTGCTAAACTTAAAACTGACCCAAGTGCCCACACATGATGTCTTGCATTTGTGTAATCCTGCACTTTACCTCTCTTCCCATCAGGCTCTGACCCTTCAGTAATTTAAGACCGTAAATTAAAAAGAAAAAATATCCACAACACACTAGATTTGTTCTAGCACAGAAATAAAATTCTCTAGGATATTTTAAGAAACAAAGCATATGAGTCTCATCCAAATGAGAGAGGAACTCCAGGATTCAAGCCCAAGTGGATCACAACTGCACAATAACTTCATCTCTCTGCAAAACACAAGCTGGATGGAACAAACCATTTTGTGCCAGACACGTAACTGTCCAGAGTGACAACAGCTATTGTCCAGTTATTTGGGACCAGTCATGGAAGTCACAACCCTACAATTACTTAGTCCAGGAGTTCACAGAGTAGAAGTTGTCCTCTCCACAAGTCATCTCAGAAGGCAACCGAGTGGACCAGCAGAATTCAGTCAAAGGCCCTGCAAGAAAAGGCTGTTTCCCCCCCTGCCCTGCAGCCAACGCCAGGCACACAACCCACAGCATCTCACCCAAGTTCCAGCAGATTCTGCTTTATGGACAGTTAAACCCTTGGAGGCTACTTAAAACCAACTGCAGGGACATCACGTATTGGCATAAAGTCACAAGGAGGAAAAGCAAACCCTAGCACAGAAGAAATCGTGAATCCCCCATTGTCCAAGTGTCACTTCTGAGCCTTTATGGGTATTTATTGTTTCATGTCTGCACAAAAAAGCATGGAAGTGTAAATAATTACCTTGATATTTCATGCAACTTGTAATCTGTCAGTCCTTTATGGCTTCCTTGAAATATTAAGGGAGCTAAGGATAAACAACAAAAACTGACAGAGGACATTCTGCTTTCACAAAACTGAGGCTATTTCACATCTAAGCCTCTTTTGTGCCAGAGACACCAAGTTCATACAGATGCTTCCAGTTTGAGTCTGCCCACCAACTGTTAGCATCACTAAGGAAACCAGTACTTGACTTGCCAATCGGCATTCTTCACAAACAGGGAAAGTTACCTAACTGTGCCTAGACACAGATTGATTTTGTTTGTACCTGAGCAAAATTTCAGAAAATAAAAAAGGCACCACAGAAGCAAAAAATAAAATAATAGTAATACACCACAAAAACCCCCCCAGAGTCAGAGATTCAAGGACAAAACAATTCCTAATAAGCACTTGAGAAGGGAATTGGAAAGTAAAGCATTTAGGGATAGAGGCTATTACCTTTCCTACTCATTTTGAAGAAACCTTTGCTCAGTTTCAGGGAGGTTCTGCAAGGAAGGTATTTTCTAATGACCAGTAACAGAACATGGTTCTTACTAAGGAGAAATTTGTTTCCATCTTCTCCTTCCTTTCACTCAGTTTGCTGAGGTTAAGGCAGGATTGCCTTGGTTTCTGCAACACACCAGAACTCCCCTGAAAGGCTCACTAAATACTAGTTTGTTTGGTTTAAAAGCTCATTTTGAGATTTGATGTTCATTAATCACCAGAGTGTTTCAACAGTAAAACATTAATATTACTAGAAAAGCCTCATGCACAAGGAAGAAAGGAGATAAAAATCTTTATCTCCTAACTATTAAGCCTGAAGTAAAAAGCTCTCATCCCACAAATTATCACTTAACCCAGAACTAGGCCCAGCTGTCTGCCTGAAAAAGAAAGGCCCTGAGTACAGGTTTGTTAGCTACTCAAAGCTAAATGCTACACAGGACACATCTTGGTCTGTCTGCTCTACAGCCTCATGCCAGGTTAATTATCCCAGAAGAACTAAACACACATTAAAGACCACATCATCATATTCAAACTACAGCAATTAAGTACAAGAGACTCACCCGTGAGCCTTCAGATACAGCAAAAGCCTGAGTTCAAAGGGTTTGCATTTTTACCTACCCGTTATTGCAGTATCTGAGAAAAAAACACCTAAATGTAAAAACGACAAGTAAAATTGTCTTACTGGCAGGGCAGAAACATTTCAATAATCATTTTTCCCCCCCCTCATAGAGATGATAATATCTTTTCCTCCCTCACAGGCTTTCCTGATGTGAAAGCCTGTAAACAAAATAATCATTTGTTTTTCTCTGAACTGCAATACCTGCCTTGTTCAGTTTGGCAGGTGATTGGCTTCAGATATTTCTTATGGGAAATGGAACTCTCAGCCCTGGGAGTTTTACTTATTTGCTTAATAAACCTGTCGGATCTATTATTTAGGGTTTGAGTGGAGAGAACAAAGTTATTTGCACAGAGCAAAGTCCTCAAGTTCTGGTGATTTAGCAGAAAGCCCCATAGTAAATCCAAGGCAAATTACTGTCTTTTCATAACAAATCAAGCAAGTAGTGACAAGAGCCAGCTTTGCATGCCCTTGAAATATTCACTACTGAAAAATCTGAAGTGTCATCCTTTGGCTGTGTTCAAAAAGGAGAGAACCCACAGCTGAAGAAGCCCAGAGAGACCCCCAGTTCTTCAGTACCTCAAGGCTCAGCACAGCCCAGCTTGCTGGAGGTTGGGCTTTTTGCTGCTGCCAGTGAAGCAGACCTGAAGCAAAGCAATTGAACCTCAGGTGTAAGGACTTGTCACCTCCTCTACAGGTGAAGGCAGAAAAAAATCATCTCTTTTTACTGCCATACAGGCAGCACAACAGGCAGAGGCAGCACACACTTCGTGGGCAGGCAGAAGCCCATTTTTGATGGGTCAAGCACAGAGAGCATCTGACAGAGCACAGACCCAAGCAAGGACCTCAGCATCCCCTGCCAAGGCAGAGGTGTTGGTGCCCCTTTGACAAATCACAGTTTGTTTCAAAGGATTTCCTACAATATGCCTATGAAACTCAGGCACAGCCACATTACAAATGACCAACAGGACATGGTACTGTCACTTCTCTTCAAGGTGATCTCTCCAGGATGTCAAGATGTCCAGTACCTCCCTGGGTTTCCATTTTATTACATGTAGCACTCTTCCAACTAATACTGCAGGGGTGAGAAAAACAGAAGAGGTCTAAACTCCATGCAAAGAAATATTCCCTTGATTAATGTAACATTTTTTGGCCTCATGGCTTGATTTATTGATATGCTATGGCTGAAAAGAAAGTTCCCCTGAGAAGTTTTTACTCCCCGAAGGAAAATGACACTCGGAATACCCCAATTTTGACTAAACTTCTCTCCTACTTAACCTCCCAGTGGTCAAACAAGAGGGAACCCCTGCCCTTGTCATGATTTCCAGCCTCATCCATCAAAAGGCTCCAGGATCTTTTAACAAATGAAAGGCACAAACATCAAGAAAACAATAAAAACATCAGGGGCTGGAGCCAGGACTAACAGAACCAGCACTCGGTGTGGGGAAAACATTGGCAAGGTGATCAGCAAAAGGCTGCCAGGCAGAAAGAAGTTTTACTAGAACTTCCCCAGGGGAGTCATTAAATGAAGTATTAAAGTTCAGTAGATACATGAAAGAAGAGTTAAAGTTCACACCAAGCAAAGCTCTGGCATCAATACTACAGTGGCAGAGGACAGCCAGAAAAGCTGTCAGCTTCTCCCCTAGTTCAGGCTCATCTGTCAAGAAGCAAGAGCACAGGTGGTGTTTAAAGTTGATCAGACATCAGGCTGCTCACAGGAACCGCACTTGTTTCCTTACAAAACAACTTCCCTGCAAGACTAAAACACACAGAAAAAGAAGGAGACGGGGAGCAGCCTGACACAAAGACACTCTTGAACACCAGAGAAGAGGAGTAGAAGACTGTTGGGACCTTCCTGCTCCAGGTACAGAGCTCCAGCCATCACAACCCAACTGTACCAAACACAGAACTGTGATTTGCTCAGTCCAAGGATGAGCCACCCTGCCACTCTTCCAGCAACACAGGATACTCCAGCTGCTGTCAGTCACCAACAAGAATGGCTTTCAGCATTTGCAAGCTAGCACAAAAGATAAATACTGCAGACTTAGACTGAGTAACCAGTGAACCAGCAAACACCAACAGCAAGAAAATCTTATTAAAAATAGCTACTCAAGTCTACATAATCACAGGCTATATACCCACACCATACCCTACTGCCCAGTTAGGCACAAAAGCCTGAACTGAAGCAAAAAGCAGACAAGGGTTGAAAGCCTGACAGCTGAGATGGGGAACCTGGCAACCCATTACCTTTTCAAGACTGAAACAGGGGGTGGCTTGATGAAAAGCAAAAACCATAGCATGAGTTTTCAAGAAGTGTCCCTAAAATGGGGCAGGAAAACTCCTCAGAAGTTCTGACTGATACCAACAAAAAACCCCACAAACCTCAGAAGCAAGATTTACTTTATTTTCTTCCTGGAATAGAAACCTTTGTGAATTTCCAATGAGCTGCAAGGAAGTCTCCATCCACACCTACACTCTGGAATAGCTGAAAGTCCCTTGTATTATTCTGAGGCAGCAGAACTAGCTGCCATCCAAAGAAAGGATGCTACTCAGACCTGCAGCTCAGCCCCCACAGAGGGAATTCTGCCTTTTCTTTTATCTGAGAAGCCAATGCTGAGATTTTTGGACATATACA
Source organism: Megaceryle maxima (assembly GCA_024605025.1). Classification (NCBI taxonomy): domain Eukaryota; kingdom Metazoa; phylum Chordata; class Aves; order Coraciiformes; family Cerylidae; genus Megaceryle; species Megaceryle maxima. The sequence goes on from JANHGN010017355.1 coordinate 10,256, forward strand.
ACAGCATTTTAAAACCCAAATTTATGCAGAGAAGTAATCACAGAAGACTTACACTGCCATCCACCTGAATCAGTCTGAAAGGGCACTCCACACCCTCCGTGAAAATGCAGAGGGATAAATGATCCAACCCAATGCCCATTTTCTTGTAGGTTCAACATCAGCCAGAATCCTCAAGGACCAAAAGAATTCCCAAATGACAACTGCAGGGCTAGAGTATGGTTTAGGATCATTCCACTGTGCTCTAACATCGCTGCTCTGCTGTAAGGAAGGATTTTACAAGGTGTCCTTAAATTCAACTCCATCTCACATACTGCTACATGAGTCTGTCAACATTTGGTTGCTTTGGGCAACTTCCTTGGCCACACCATAAAGACAACTGATTGTCAACCAAAAAAAAAGAATCAAAATAAAATACATCTGTCTCCACCCAAAAGCAAATAACTTACATTTGAATATCAGGCCATATATTCATTTCCCCAACACTACTTTGTGCTACAGTGATCACAACCAAAGGCAAGCCTCAAGATCTCTTGTAACGTTGCTCATGAATTGTAATGCTTTTCAATAGCCTAGATTTAGAGAAGGTTTGAACACAGGAAAGAAGGGGAAGGTGAAGTGTCCCTGTGACAAACCCAGATTTTAATGCTAGAAGTAGTCCTCAAGCAGTTAAATGATATTTTTTTTAAACCTTATTTTTAAAATGTAGGATGACACTGAATTCTGAGCCAGAGTAGCAGAGGTCAAAATCTAACCCAGAAACTGAGCTGTTGCAGATGAGAGCATATTTTTCCTCCAAGAATCTTTCACCATTAAAAGTTAATATAAGTTTTAGGAGAGCTCTAACTGTGCACATCAGTTTTAGTCATTTCTAAATGGGACAGTTAAGTACCTCAGCCTCACTCATTTCAGGTAAAGTATGGCAAACAAATCCTGTATACTCTAAAATGTTTCTGCCTGTAACACAAACTCCAATACAACACTGTCTGCAAACCTTATACCTTAAATACCTTATATCTTAACACTCACTGCTCCATTTCAAATAAAACTCCAGCCAATGTCATTAAGTTTCTTCACACAGTGTCAGCAGAGTGCTCTCAGGGAATGCTGCAAGCAGGGACTTAGGATCCCAGGGGTGGTAAATGACTAAGGTAGGATGTCTTTTTAGGGAAGAGTGCCAAAGGGGATCAGAAAACCTCCCCTGTGGCAAACAGGCAGAGAAGTAAATAGAAACTTACTAAGCATGCTCTCTGGGACATATTTTGTTTCCTTTAAACTCAGTCTCACTCTCACACTCACCCCTCCTCTGTATTTACATTGCAAATGTGACTATCAGCATCATTAAACTTTCTGGTTTAGAAAACAAGAACATTAATCTCAAAACTGTGTCAACAAAATATGCCCATTTGACTATTTCCCAACACATCCAAAGAAAATGAGGATATTATTATTACTATTACTCATGCCTGCAGTTTATAAACATGAAGGTTAAGAAAGCCAGTTCATCCCCTAGGAACAAGTCTAGATTGAGCTGTCTTTCTAGTTCATCACAATCTGCCAGCTGTGGGAGATAATTGATATTAAATGATGGCATCCCTGTGATTAACAGCAGCCTTACAGGCTACAAATGTACCCATTAAATCTCCCATTTCATCTGCTCAATACATTTCGGGGAGTAACTTTGGAGGACAGGGAAAGTGTAGCATAACTGTAAAATTCAGTTATTAAATCCACTATTAAGTCCACTTAGTTATTAAATCCACTACAAACCACCATTGCTGCTACACAGAAGTAATTTGAAGACCAGGTCCAGGGTCTCAGCCTAAAAACAAGCAGCTGGAAGGGTCATAAATGCACAAAAACCCCAGATCTTAACCCACATAACTGTGCATCATCCAGCCCGGCCTGGTAACACAGCCTTGTATCAGAGAAGCAGCCTCAGAGCTCCCCAGCCCTCCTTCAGGCCATGATCCTATCACACACTGTTGGACTTTGATGCCCAACAAATCCCTTTATGAAAGCACAGGCATGATCTGGACTCTACAAATGTTTCATTCCAGCTCAGGACCCTAAGAAAGTATTATCTGCAACCATATCACCTGCAAGAAGATCCAAAACTTTGACTCAGGGGGGAAAAAAAACCAGGGCTGGATTTTAGCAGCTATGAGGTAGACATCAGTACATAGTATGACATTTGGCAAACAAAGCATGGCATTTACCTTTTTATCAGCCATCATTTTACATATTTGAATGGTTTCCTGTTGTCACCAGACCTTGTGCCAATCTCTGTGCTCATACTCAGTGTGCAGAAGGCACCATCACCTTTGAACTATGTACCTTTAGCCTCAGCAACTCTAAAAATTCAGCTCTTTTCCAAGGGAGAGGATGTGACAGCTGCAGCTCTACCAGCAAGAGCTGTGCTGGAATTCACCTTGAACTCCTGAATCCATCTGCTTGATCTAAATGACTGCAGGAATCAAGTACCTGTCATGAGCCCTTTAACAGTACTTTACAAAGTGCAATGAAGCTGCAGGACTGGGGGGAGGAAAGCTGTAAAAAACAACTCTGCCTGGATTTCCATCAGGTCAAGCAACAGGAGATGGATGTAAAATTAAATCAAGATCACCTGCAGAGATGTGAGCAAACAGATACACTCTCCTCCACAGCCTCACTCTGCCATCCCATAAGAGGCAAGACAAGGAATTATGACTATCTGTGACTGCCCATCTGTCTTATCTGCTAGGGATGCTCACAAGGGGTAACATGTGCTTGCAAAAGAAATCAAAGCTGGACCCTAAAACGTTTCAAATGATCTACACTGCACGAGGCAGAACCCCCTATTCTATCCCCAATAGGCAGAGGGCTTCGTGCACAACAACATCCACAAAAGCCATTCTGAACAGAGTCAGGCACATTCCAAATCTACATAACTCTGTATGAAGAAGAGTCTGTGATGTAAATCTGGAATACATGTTTTCTTCAAACTTTTCACTTGTACATGGACAGTTCAGACACCAAAAACAAAGGCACTTGCCTGTGTTGCTGGGATTACTGCAAAATAACAGTGTAAAACAAAATTGTCAGATTGATTTTCACACAGTTCAGCACCCTGTGAGAGAAGAGGGCTAAAGGGACAACACAACCCATCTGAAAAATCCTCAGTGCACAAACCCGTAGCTGCTAAGGCAAGACTGTGACTTAAACCAAGATGCACTGGATTTAAACAACTAAATCTTCCCGCCTGGGAGCAACAGTCTGCTCATGATCAACTACTTTCATAAATGCAGATCATCCTGCTCTTTCTTATCAAGTCTTCAGCATTTATTTTCATTATAGTAAATAACTGCACCTATGGGATCATTTTACCATGCAAGTGTTTACATAAACCTCTTCTAAGTCAACACATGCCTTCCCCAGGAGACTCCCCACCCAGACAAAGTCATTCTTTCTCCCAGCTAATGACAGGGAGAGCCACCAGTTCAGGCTCCCTCATGAAATATTTACACAGCTATATCCTGCCATCACTCTGGCAACAACACCCCCTGTTCAAGAGAGGGGAGGATTTACATCGAAGTTGCCTCTGAGGGCTCTTTCTCCATTCCCTGCTCTGGTTACAGAAGCGTGGCACCAGCAGCATAGATTGGAGCCAGACAGATCCACCACCCAGAACAGCAATAAAGGGGCCAGTAACAAGAACTGCATGGTTTAAGGTTTCAAAATTAACCCAGAAACCTGGGATGCGACTACAGCAGCGCAGCTCAGAGCCATCAGTGACAAAGAAAGGCCAGTACACGTTGTTTGGGCCTTCTGTCTCCACAGCTGACACCAGCTCAAAAGAGGCAGGACACTTCCACACACAGGAAGAGTATTTCCAGTCCCACAGCAACACTCCAGCTCTCAGGATTTAACCACTTGCAGAGGCAGGAGGGCAGCGTTCAGCTGTCAGAGCGGATCTCCTCCGAGGAAAAGGCAGACTGTCAAAAAATGCACCTTACAGCTCCAGATGAGCATCTGTGCTCAGACAGAACATGTCCTTCAGGTCAGAGGGGCCACTTCAGTCAGAGCCACACATACCTGAGCTACAGAGATAACTGCACCTCATAGTAACTTGTATGTACAACATACAGGCCTCATCTCTCAAACAGAGCAATGAGAAATCACAAAATGATAGGGGTTGGAAGGGACCTCTAAAGATAATCAAGTCCAAGCCCCCTGACAACACAAGACCACCCAGGGCAGGCCACACAGGAACAGATCCAGGCAGGCCTTGAAAGTCTCCAGATGAGACTCCGCAACCTCTCTGGGCAGCCTGTTCCAGGCTCTGTCACTCTCACAGGGAAGAATTTTCCCCTCATGTTGAGGTGGAGCCTTCTATGCTCAACTTTATACTCATTATTCCTCATCCTGTTACTGGGCACTAAAGAAAAGAGATTGGCTCCTTCCATTTAACACCCACCCCTCAGATATTTATAGACATTAATAAGATCCCCCCCTCTCAGTCCTCTCTCAAGACTAAACAGCCCCAGTTCTCTCAGCCTTTCTTCATGGGGGAGATGCTCAAGTCTCTGCTGGACTCTCTCCAGTGGATTCCTGTCTCTCAAACTGGGAAGCCAAAAACTGGAGACAGCATTCCAGGTGTGGTCTCTCTAGGGCAGAGCAGAGGGGGAGAAGAACCTCCCTACACCTCTGGCCACAGTTTTCTTAATGTGGCCCAGGATGCCACTGGCCTTCCTGGCTGCAAGGGCACACTGCTGTCCCATGGAGGACTTACTATCCACTAGGAAAAGAAAGCTAAGGAGAAAGTAGTTACGTGTTTGAATCATGACCAGCCAAAGGCACAGGTGGCAACGAATTGTCACTGCCTATGTATAAAGCTGCACCACACTGACTTCAGCCACACTCACTACCAGAATGAGCACGAGAAGCTGACATTAGGAAGTATTTTATTGCTTTGCTCACTTTTACTCAAACTGGAGTATGGTACATGGTTGTTCTAGTTTACACTACCCTTTGATCGTGGTGTTGCCATATTTTGTCAGTCAGTGAAAAATCAATGGCTAATTTTGCATCAAATTGCTGTACACCACCTCCCTTCCCTGGTCTAAATCACCTCCCCGGGCGAATGGCTGCAGAAAAGGCAGTTCCCTTTTGGTCAGTGACCTCTAGTGGTGAGCACACGCAGGAGAGGAGAAAGGAGCACAGCAGTTACACAGGGAAAGGATTGACCCTTCCTCCCTCCAAAAGAAAGCCAAATAGTTCATCCATTCTCCTCTTGACAGCTGCAGAGCTCAGGGTCAGGAGCTCTCACACAGCAGTCTGCCTTGCCCCCAAGTCACAGAATCACAGACTAGTTTGGGTTGGAAGGGACCTTGAAAGCTCATCTGGTCCAACCCCCCTGCACTGAGCAGGGACATCTGCAACTAGAGCAGGTTGCTCAGAGCCCTGGCCAACCTCACCTGGGATGGTGCAACAACCACCTCTCTGGGCAACGTGGGCCAGGCTCTCACCACCCTCAGTGTGAAATATTTCTTCCTTCTCTCCAGTCTAAATCTCCCTCTTTTAGTTTAAAACACCACCCCTTGTCCTGTCCCAACAGGCCCTGCTGTCCCCATCTTTCTGAAGGGTCCATTGAATCACTGAAAGGCCCCAAGCAGCTCTCCCCAGAGCCTTCCCTTCTCCAGGCTGAACACCCCCAACTCTCCCAGACTGGTCTCCCAGCAGAGGGGTTCAGAGGGGCTACTCCTAACAGTTTGCTACAAGCAGCAGGAAGCATTTTACCTCCTTGCCCCTTCCTAGAGGGAGGGGCAGAAATCCCCACACTCCCCTTGTAAACTCCTCCCCTCCTACGCACACAACCTCCTGTGATCCACAGCCTGGCTTGCTGGGTCATCTTACCCAGCAGTGTCATCTCAGTTCAGAATGCTGAGGAAATAAGTTTCAGGAAAGGGCTGTGAGAATTCCACACAGCAGAGGTATTCAAGATAAGGAAAGTGTAATTACAGAGGCAGGTTTGTCAAGAAGGGGATGGAAGCAGCTCAAGGGTTCACCAGGAACACCACCACCATGGATGTATCACTAAGGGAGAAAGAGAGTCAGCAGATGGCAACACAGATCACACGTCCATCCTGGGGCCATCCCTTCCCATCCCAACTGCAAACTGCTCAGCCAGCAAAGAGCGTGGGGAGCACATCAAGACTGAGCCTAGTAGATAGCTATTTACATTCTCACTCCTTTTTGTGTGCTAACTAAATCAGTGAGTTTGACATCCTGTTGCAGGCCGAACACAGAAAGACCCATGAACAGTACCACAGAGGAACAGAGCTACCAACACCCTGAAGTGAAGCAGCAATTCTGGTTACCTTTGCCAGGCTCAGCACAGGTCAGCTCGAGCTCACTGGCTTGCTCTGCAAGCCTAGCACATCACCTTCAGGAAGCAGCAAGACAGAAGTTCTTGCAGCAGCATGTTACTACTGCAGCAGCAGCTTTGGTCCCTATCACAACACAAGCCTGTGTTTCAGCTGGTGTGCCCACAGGCAGATACAGCAACAGGATTTGTGTCCAGACACTGGACTGTGAATCAGGGTGGCACAGATGCACATTGAGATCTGAGTGTCAGCTGGGGAAGTAATTCTTCCTCGGGCTGAAACCAACCTGTTACCTTTGTAGCATCTGCTCCATGGATAAGTCACAGTCAGCCAGCAACTGTATCCAACACACCTCCAAGTATGTGCTTTTTTCTGACAAGTTCTCCAACAACTGAAATTTTACTCTCCCTTTAACTAGATCTTACAGATTCAAACCCAGCAGGTAATGTTTTAAAATCAATTCAACTGATCAGCAGCAAAGAGCTGACAGTTCTATACTTGCTGTAACGGCAGCACCTTGGCTTTCTTCACATGGCTCATGATATTGCCAAGATCTTCAACATCAATGACAGAATTTGTGCCTCCAGCTTCCTCAGCATCAGCCTCCTCCTCGCTACTGGTTTCAAACAATTCTTCTGCCTGTGTAAGAGACCAGATAAAAAAAAAAAAAGGGGAATGTATCTGAATATTAAACATACGACCTCTATCTACACTCACCAGTGAGATCAACTCTCACCACCAGTAAAGACTACTGGAAAACAAGTAGTCTAACAATAACCTGTGTAATGTATATCAGATGCACTTAAATATATATAAACTGATAAAAGCCCCAAGTTTTATCTCAATACTACACAGACTGCCCAGAACTCAGCCCACATATCCTGCCTCTGTTCAAGGAGAACAGGAGGACTGTACTTATCTGATGCCATAAGAGGTGAGAGTCCCAACTGCCACTGCATATTAGGACAATCTGGAAGCCTAAACCCCTTTTAATTGATCCCCATGCTCCTTTCTGAATGCACAGGGAGAGAGATCTGCTTTCCAACTCAAACTTCAAAGTAGGAAAGTCATCTCTCTTCCTGTACAGGTACAGCAAAACAGCTCTGGTGTAACAAGACTGATTCCTCTTGTTCCCACAGTGCCCAGCACTTCCAAACCCACTCTGCCAGCAGAGCCCTTATTTCCCTACAACATCCTACATGGCCACAGCAATCCTTTCCGACCCACAACAAACTGCTCACAGGGAGGATTAAAGGGCCACAGCAGCTCTGGGTCTTGCACTGAAGAGCAAGAGAGAGGATTTATTCCAAAGCCACAGACACTCCAGAAGACACAACTCTCAGAATCCTAGGGTTTGGAAGGGACCTCTGGGGAGGTCCAACTCCCTGCCAAAGCAGGGTCACCCAGAGCAGGCAAATGGTAGCAGGCAGGTGCATTCAGGAGAAATAGAACTTGCTCAGATAACACTCCCCCAGCTGCCTTTGGAAAAGCCTTGGGATGCAGGCAAAGTACTCGAGCTTCACCAAGTTGAAGTGGAAGCAGGTTAACTGCTCCCAGGGAACAAAATGCTTCACTTGGCCACAAGACAAAGCAAACACTGAGAACCCAGAATGGCTCCCAGGAGCTTCTGTCACAACATCTACCTCCCACTATTCAAGAGGAAGGCTAGCCCAGATCCGCTACCAATTCTTTAGTCTTCCTTTTGGATTCTACATGTTATCTGCCATGGGCTCTCATCCCTTTTTCCCCCTCTGATCCAGAGGAAAGAAGTACCAAGCTCCCACAGCACCTCTCTGGGATGTGGGAGGAAGGAGAGAAGTCATAGTGCTCCAAGGGGCACTAAAACAGAAATAAGGTCCCGTGGATTTGGGCTCTACCTCAGCATTCTCGTATTCTGATGCCCCACGTTCATGGTCTGAGCTCTCCTTGCTCTGCTTCCCTGGAGATTTGCACTTCCCTTTCCTGCACTTCCCACTGCAGGGCTTCTTTTCCCCTCTGCAGAGCATCTGGAGCCGACTAAGGAATGTTGCTTTCCAGGCTTCAAAGTCAGCCTCAATGCTGCCGTGCTTGCTCTGGGCCACGTTGCAGTCCCCCTCGGCACGGGTCATGATACGACCGGCACCGAGCATCCACAGCCACCTGTCAACTTTTCTTCCAACCTAGGACAGGAAGAAAGTTAGAGGGAAATTAAGTGAAGGCCAAGTTAAACAAAGCAGGCAACTAAGAAAGCAAGGACCAAACCTGGAAATAGAGCTGGTGAGCTGCATGGGATTGCAAGGCAGGAACATCTGGGTTCCCTCTCACCTGCTGACTCAGAGCAGGGACACAAGGCAGTCTGAACACCACCACACCCTGTCACACTCAACTGAAAATGCCTTTATCACACTGACGAGCGATGAGCTCTTATCTGAGCCAAACTGATGGGGACAGACTTTTTAGAGACTGTTGGGACAGGACAAGGGGTGGTGGTTTGAAACTAAAGATGGCAGATTTAGAGGAGAGAAGGAAGACATTTTTGTCAATGAAGGCAAACCCTGTCCCAGGTTGCCCAGAAAGGTGTTTGATGCCCCATCCCTGGATCCATTCCAGGTGAGGTTGGCCAGGGCTGTGAGCAACCTGCTCTAGTTGCAGATGTCCCTGCTCAGCGCAAGGGGTTTCCTCAGATTTAGGTGGAACTTCCTGTGTACTAGTTTGTGCCTATTGCCCCTTGTGCTATCAGTAGGCACCACTGCAAAAAGCCTGAAGAGACACTTACTGTGTTGTAATGATCAACATAAACTGAGTTTCCCAAGCCAAACACAGCATATCTCAGGCCTTTCAGATGAGTTCTCCCATAGCGGAAGTCATTCGCAGCCTCTTCTAGCCACTTACAGAACCACACTGCACTCTCAGTTGGCTGTCCATCTGTGTACGTAGCTACCAGGAACACACAAATGGTCCTGCTGGTTGTCTAACAGCATAAACAGAATGGAATAGAAAAGATCACCACATTTTCCAGAACACTTCACATCAGAAGAGAGCTGTAACACACAGGAAGTTGGAAGAAGTCAAGAGATGAGATTTTTTTGGGTTAAAGGTCACTGGTGTGGGATGCTGAAGGTGATAATCCCAGCAGTGGTGAATGTCCATCCTCCCTGCAAATCCACCTTGAATGAGCCAGGAGAGATCACAGTGTCTTTCTCTGCTTAAGAGAGACACAGCAGCAAACCAGTCCTGGACATCTGCCCTCTCTGCCCAAGCAACAGGCGCCTGAACAGACTCTTGCAGGAAGAAAGTCTCCCATGGATTCAAAAGGTAACTATTAAAATTCACAGAAGAAAGACTCACCAAGGATTACTCAATATAAATGCACCTCAAGTTTCTAATTGACAAGTCAAAGGCTGAAGAAGTGTCACCATCTATTTATTCTTGGTTTGAACCCTTCCCCAGGTGTTCACTGTCAAGACACAGAACAGGAGACCTGCTGCAGCCACCCCCACAAAGTCCCTGTCAGTCATTCCACCTGATCCTTCCCCACTAATTTTCCAAAATGTAGGTATTTTCTGCTGAGGGCTGATGGGCTAGACTTGTTTATTTAAAAGGGAAGCAATTTTCAGCACACAGCTTTGGGGATTTCCAGGCTAACAGGAGAGAAATACTGGAGGAAATTAGCCTTAAGAATCCCAGGAAAATCTTGTATTTATTATTGATATTTGACATACCTACCTCCTCTGATAAGCAATCATCTGGATCATAGTCTCCCATGCTAATGACTTCCACAGGCAAATTAAGGGAAGAAACTGCTTCAGCCAGACCTTTTGCAAATCTCTGAAAAGAAAAAGAAAAATTCAGAGTATTATCAATTACTACAACCCAACCTAAGGATTAAAAAGCTTGTTTGATCCTTATAATCAAGCTTTGATCATAAGGATCAAACAAGCCCTGCTGTGCCCAGTCACAGTCACTTCTCCCAGCAGAGAGAACAATGACACATGAGAACTGGACACCATACCTAACACCTCACACAAAAAATAAAAGCATACTGACTGAAAGAAGAGAGTGACATGAATTTTAATGACTAATGATTTTACATTTACATTCACAAATTAAATTTCTTTTTGAGAAAGCATCTAAACCAGCACTTCTCTCTCAGAATACCCATTAGCAAATTAAGAGTCTATTCTAAGAGTAAAATTTAAGCTTCATCATCAGCATTTCTACTGCATGCCTCACTTAAAGGGAGTAGAAAACTTAATTTATATATAATTTTCACTTATCTTTCATGTTGGGCAATAACTTCCCATGAGCTAGTGAACTTTCTGAAGAGCTTTCAGAGTTTTACAGAATGCAGTGTTTCCAAGGCAAGCATTCTTCAAACAATACTTCAAATTGACTTCATGTATGTGGAGGAAAAAAAAAAAAGTAACTTATACCTTTGCTGTGCCAGTCTGAGACCCATAGAAAATCTTCACCCCAGCAACATACACCTCCTTTGCCTTCTGGGTGATGGATCCATTTACTAACTTGTCTCCTGTTCCTTCAGTAGCAGCAGGACTCCCATTGGATTTTTTGCCCTATGAAGCAAGTGCTGTGTCACACCCAGGCCCTTCTCAAAGTGACATTAACCCTATTTTCCCAAAAGCATTTGAAATTCAAGCCCTGTGCCCAGACTCTCAGTGCATCAGTCAAAGCATTTTAGTTTCTCTCACACCTAGAGGAAGAAACACACGAGTAACTCCTTCTCTGAATTAGGCCGTGCAACAATACTCTCATCTCACCCCAGGGAGAGAGAACAGGATCCAGTTGAACCCAAGAACCTCCCAGCTCCTGCAGCAGAGCTTCACTCAGCTGCATGAGGAGGTTTTAGATTCCTGAATAGCCTAATGCCATCCTAAAACCATTCTGACCTTGTCATTAACATCACTGGAAAGATGAAGACACTAGGCACAAGCAGAGCTATTTCCTTGAAGTGACAGAGCAACCCAGACTGACACAGTAGCAAAGTGGGAAGAGTCCAGCTGAGATCTGCTCTACCACCAGAGCAATGAGGGCCTTTGGTTACCCCCAAATATTAGATCATCCACACTGAGGATTATAAAAACCAGATGAGCTAAATGACATTTGGGGTTTGCAACAACCTAGGGAAGTAGCACGTTTCACTGCACCAGTGGGTACCTTTTTCCAGCAACTACCCACACCCCCACACAGATTTTTGGGGTCTTTTCAGATAAAAGTGCTTACATATTCAGTTACCTTCTTTTTGGTGGTGGTGAACTGAATGACGACCCAAATGCTGATCCCAAAAGCAACAGCTGAATAGATGTAAAATCTGTGCAGCCATAAGGACACGAGGCCAGTATAGAAGAAGTTCCACGTATCCATTGAGACATCTAAGTCTAGAAAAAAATAAGTCACAGATTTAGCAAGAGCAGGTTCCTGCTGTATGAATTTAGAGGGAGCATATAAATAATCACACAGCACCCACAGTCTCATGCCATCAGCTGCTGCTCAGGCTCTGCAGAAAACAGCTTTTGGCTAAAGGCAAGACACTACAATTGACTCAAGGAGCCTTTGTCTCCTCAGAGGTGTGTCAGCTGAGTTTCACCTGTGTATCCAAGCTGACATTTTAGTCTGTCATATGGAAACACTGGGGTTTCCTTACCTAGGGCATTGTAAGGAAAGGTAGAAAATACTATTCCTACTGTAAGTAAAGTTAGGAAATACTTGTGCTATACAAGTGCCTGAAAGGAGAAAGTCCTTGTGATAACAGCCACTGTATTGTAGTGGCCTTGGTTTTGCACAGAGCTAACACCTGCAGAGCTTTGGAGCTAAAAAACTCCACTTGAGGCAGGGGGGGGAAATCACCTCTGCAGAGCTTGCTGCTGAACACAACCCTTGCCTGTATACACCAGACACCACACTGATTACAACAGTTTGACCCAGAATTTCAAGGCCAGACTGAAACTTGGACTCAACTGAAAACACTCGTTCCAAAGTGCATCAGCTGAGCCAGGTTTGATTCAGAACAACTGAGATTTTTCAAGTGGGTTCAGAACATTCAGGGTGCATCACGCTGTAGCCAGCAGCTCACTTGTGCCTGCAATCACCTATTCCATAGGAAACATTCAGGAGCTTAAAAAAAGGCTTGCTGGTGATGCTTACTGACTGAGAACGACAGATGACACCCTCCTACAGTTCTCTCTAGTCCTCCTGGATCTTGGTTTTGCAGACATCAGTGAAGAGTACAGAAACTCAGGATTTCCAAGAGGCTGGACACTTTGCAATTTTACTTTTTCCCTGGGCCGTTACTTACGGTGCCAGAGCAAAAGCTTGAGGGGGTGCCCTTCACTCCTCCACCAGCAACACCAAACCTCCCAACAGAAGTGAGCCGAGAGCACTTGTCACTATGTCAGCAGCCCCCCCCCTCCAGCCCTCACCCACCAATTCCCACAGTTATTATCAGCGCACAACCCCCCCCTCTTATAAGATGATCCCGAGAGGGAGGTCTTTACAAATGAAGATGCCACAATGTAAAAAGCAGATAACATTTGCAGGCCTAAGGGGCAATACATCCCCAAAGAAAAAACAAACAAACAAACAATTAGAACTAGAAACGTCAACGAGGGTTGGCTGAACGCATCTGAGACCCCCAGAATTTAAAGGATTTGCAAACTTTTGAGTTTCTTAAGAAAGAGTGCAGAGGCTTAACAGACTTGTGTTAACTTCTCGGGGAGGCAGGAAGAGTCAACGAGAGGTACGATGCATGGTGGAGAGGGTGCAGACGTTAAAGGGAACATGCAATGGGCAGATGGGGAAGTCCGCACCTTCCCAGTACCTCAGACTGGGGAGAAAGACAGAGGTCAGGAAACCAGGAGAGAAGAGGGGGCTGCACCCTCCGAAAAGCTGAGACACCCCACAGGGATATGCCCGGCGGACTCCCCCTTTATTCCAACCGAGTCTTTTTCAGGCCTGCTCCCTCTCCTTTTTGAACGGGGAGCTCCAGGAAGGTGATTTTCGGAACAGTTACAACCCCCCCGATTCTTACCCACCTACAGTTACTACCCCCCCCACTCCCTCCCCGTTCACGGTTTTTAATCCCCCCCCACAGTCGCAATCCCTCTCGCACCTCCCCTATGCCGGTCATTACCCCCCTTCCCAGTTCTTACCCACACACAAACAGCCCTTCCTCACGGCGACCACCCCCACACCCTCACCGCCGGAGCGACCCCGCCTCAGACCACGTGCCGGTACCGCCCTCCCTTTTCTTCCGGCCGCCTCTCTCCGTTTCCCCCCGGATGCTTTTTGTTGGAGGACAAGGGGGCGTGGAAAGGGCAGCGCCGGCCAACGGGGAGGCGGAGCGTTGAGGCCCCGCCTCCTCAGTCCCCCGCGCGCGCCCGCCGGTGGCGCAGGAGCCGAGGCCGCCGCCATGTCCATCTTCACCCCCACCAACCAGATCCGCCTCACCAACGTGGCCGTGGTGCGGGCCCGGCGCGGCGGGAAGCGCTTCGAGATCGCCTGTTACCGCAACAAGGTCATGGGGTGGCGCAGCGGAGCGTGAGTCACGGGCCGCCGGCCCTGGGGTGGCGGGAGGCCCGTGGGGAGGCCCTCTGAGGGGCCCGGCTGTGGCGAGAGCCGGGGAGGAGGAGGCTCCCGTGGCGTGGTAGCCGGCTCTGAACCCCCCGGTAGAGACAGATAATGGTTGGACTTGATGATCTTAAAGGCCTTTTCCGACCATAGCGATTCTGAGGAGCGGAGTCCGTGTGGAGCCGAGAAAAGGGAGCACCCCTGGGCACTGTGTGTTACCCCTGCGCTTCTCTGGGGAGTGACATTTCAGTGATAGAAGCTTCCAGCCTCCACTGATTCAGCCCTGGGCAGCAGGACTTGTTCTTTGTGTGCACTTTCTTACATTGCTGACTTAACAAATCTTCTAACCCTGGCCTAATTTCTAGGGAGAAAGATCTCGATGAGGTGCTGCAGACACACACGGTGTTTGTCAACGTTTCCAAAGGCCAGGTAGCGAAGAAGGAAGATCTTGTTCAAGCATTTGGGACAGATGACCAAACAGAAATCTGTAAGATGGTAGGTTTCACACATTTTGCTTTGGAAAAGCTTGGAGAAGGCTATCTGAGTATTTTATGTAAGGGTCACAGGGCTGCAGTAGCTTGTTTGTTACTGGAAGGTTTTCCATCATCTATACACTGATGTATGCAGACACAGAGGAAAGGTTAACCAGCACTGAAGATAAGATCTCACCCAAGATAGATTTTTAAGGATACAGGGAAAAGAAGTGTTACATGCTAAGAACAGATCTGATTTCTTAGTCCTCCTTGGTAGGATATGAACTGGGGACTTGTGAATGCTGAGAATTCAAATCTGCGCTTCTATTTTTGTAGTCTAGTGTTTCTGTGGTGGGGTTTTTTTGTCTGAAGTCTTTCCAGTGTTGCCTGTCATAATGATCTACATCATTAACATGGTGACTTTTTCTGCACCTCACATCAAACCATTCAGGCCATTGCTACATTTAACAAAGTTCCTAGAGTTTTCACTCCTTAGTCACATCTGTGGTGTTTATTAACTGAGTTCTTTACTTTTACTGTCCAGATTTTATCAAAAGGGGAGCTACAGGTATCGGACAAAGAACGACACACACAGCTGGAGCAGATGTTCAGAGACATCGCGACTATTGTGGCTGACAAATGCGTGAATCCTGAGACAAAGAGGCCGTACACAGTAATCCTCATAGAAAGAGCCATGAAGGATATTCACTACTCGGTCAAACCACACAAGAGCACGAAGCAGCAGGTCAGTTTTCTCGCAGAATTGGTTTCTGCTCAGAGATGTTGGCTTCAAGTGTAATTTGTCCGCTTGCAGTCGCAGAGGGATCAGCAAAGCCCTGTGGTCTAAAGCCCACAGGGTGATTACTCAGCTGGCTGGTGCTTGAATGCTGGATACAAACAGCTTCTGAAACTCAGGCAGTTTGTTTCCTAACAGTTCAGGGAAAGGAGGGAAAAAAAGAAACTAATGAAAGCAGCAGCAGTGATATGTCTAGTACAGACATTAAAGTTTTATCATTTATTCTAGCTGAGGTAGTAGATCAGGCTTTGTGTCCGAGCTGCAGGGGTTTCTGTTGGTGTGCAGTATACGTGCTATTTAACGTGACTTCAGACAGGTTTTAAGTGTTTGAAGCGCTGGCAAACACCAAGAACTCTGTCTTTCCTTGCTACCCTATCAGAATAGCCTAGTAGCAAACTCCCCGCAGCAGAGTGGCGGTGATCAGTGCTGAGAAACATGTCTGCTGAGAACACAGAGGATTTGAGATTTTGATCTGTGTGGTGGTTTTTAAGCAGGTGTGTAAACATTCTTTCTTCTTGACATCTTTACAGGCACTGGAAGTGATCAGACAGTTAAAGGAGACCATGCAAATTGAACGTGCTCACATGAGGCTGCGATTTATTCTTCCAGTAAAGGAAGGAAAGAAACTGAAAGAGAGGATCAAGCCACTGATTAAAGTTATTGAGAGCGAGGACTTCCATGAACAGTTGGAAATCGTAAGCAAGAAAGTAGTCCTTGGGTTTCACACTTGGTTTGACTACACCTCTACCTTATACTAGAAGATTAATTAATATATAGAAATGTTTAGATAAAAGGCAAGTTTACCAAAGATTGTAAATCAGACGTGTAAAAGTTTTTATTTCACACAGTCCTAGGGCTGTAAGGTTGAAAATAACTTTTTTTACTATAGAGAAATCATTGCTTCAAGCTGTGAGGGGCAGCACAATGTGTAATTTCTCATAGCAGAGATTACCCTATAACACTGCTAAGTTTCTCTGCATATATGGAGAACTTATTTGGTGAGTCAAGCCATTTTTTTGGCAGTGGTTAAGGAGGGGGTTTTTTTAAATAGTAAAGCAAAGCTTACTATTAGTAAAACTCTTTCTGAGAACAGCTTAGAATACAGCAATCCCAGCTGTCAAAAGACACATCCAGTGTGGGGACATGGACCTGCAGAACTTCTGTGAAGAGATTACATGATAGAAATCACTTAGCAGATCTACAAAATCTTTCACAGTAACTAAGCAATTATTTTTTTAAAACAAAAATTAATGTTATACCTTGAAAAGGGGCTGATGAAAATCCACTATCGGTGCTTGGCTGCTGACATGTGAAACATTTCAGGTGTGCCTTATCGACCCAGGCTGCTTCAGAGAGATCGATGAGCTGATCCGGAGTGAGACAAAAGGGAAAGGAACACTGGAAGTGCTCAGTCTGAAAGATGTGGAAGAAGGAGATGAAAAGCTTGAGTAATGACAACCTTCCTGCAGCAGTTCTACTGTAACCACATCCTATGAATGACTGGCGTGAGCCACTCTCTTCTGTTAGGCCTTCATGTTTTTTCCAGTCTCTTGCTGCCAAATATTTTCTGACACTAATCCTTTGGGATTTTTCCATGCAGTGTGTGGGGGGTTTTTTTAATCATTTTACACTTGCTTGGTTTACAAATGTCTTTGTCTTTTGTGTCAGAGTTGCATTAATGAGGTTTGAGTTCAGACGTGATACAGAAGTTACTTTGGCTTTGGTTTGCTTTACGGGTTGCTGTCGAAGAGCATTTGACTGATACAGTGCCAATTACTTTTACTTCCAGTTGTGAGTGCCGAGTGGAAGGTTATGTAGGTCACTGAGGGGTGGGGTTTGTATGTGAGGAGAGGAACCTTCAGAAGAGAGTTGCATTTTTGCCTCAAAACAGGTGCAAAGTGTGGATCGTGTCTAAAAACCAACCTCTTGGCAGCATGAAAACTGACTTAGACTTCCATAATCAGCTGCTTGATAATTAAAGTACTTTAAAGGACCATTCTTAAAGATTTCCTTCACTGCATATAAGAGCACTTGGTGACTTAGAAAAAATGTTCTCCAAATAACTTATTCATAAAAATATATTTAGCTACTTTAATAAAAATTATCATCTATTTATATATTACAGATAAAGAAATAAAGTAATTATTTTTGTTAATAGTATAGGAGGTACCTCTGGCCATGGCGATGCTTTCTGTCAGCTGAAGGGGCAGCCTGCACTCGTGAGCTGTTCTCATTCGCGTGATAAAACGAATCTGGAACAGCCAGGGGTGGCCTCTGGCCATTGAGCTGGACAGGCTTTTGTTGGGCTTGTTACCGCTTGGCCGTGCCCCTTTTCTTTGTGCTGTGATAGAGAACAATTCCCGCAGCTGTCCTTTATTCTCTGGCTTTTGATGCTGCTTTCCAATCCACGCACAGAATTTTCAGCCAGCTCCCGAGGCACAGGATGTAGCTCTTGGATAATTCTGTTCAATCTTGTTTTAGCTGAGTTAAATAAAATGCTTTTAAGTTGAACTTGTGTGTCTCAAAGAAGAGAGGATGATAACTGGAGAAGGAGATGCCTAAAAATACAAGTCACCAGGCAAAACTTGCATGTTTAGGTGACTAAAAGCTAAACAAGGAGGAATTTAAGGAGCCTTTAGCGTTCTGTCTCATGCCGGCAGTACGCAGCGTGCCGGGAGCGCAGGCGGCCAGCGCCTGGATCTCACTCCCAGCTGAGAACGTGCTGTGTTTGTTGTTTGCTGTTTGCTTCTAGAGCTCAGGACTCTGCCTGTTCTTGGACAGAACAGAGCTCTGGGTTGGGCTCTTGACGTGACCTTTTCCTTCATAGTATTAACATGTTGTGAATTTCCTAGAATTGAAGTGGGGAGAGTTGAACTGGAGGAGGAGAGGTTTGACATGTCAGGTGCAGTTCCTTAGGCAAAGGAAGATCATTTCCACAGCAGTCTATTGACGTGAGCTTGGGCACGGTTGAGTTACATTTATTCAGCAATATTTTGGAAGGATTTGCCGCTCTAGAGTCTGAGTTTTGCTGGGAACCAGTGAAGTGGAGACTCTTGAACCATTGTACCCAGATTAAAATGCTTCCTCTTGCCCCAGAGGTAATCTTCCAGGGTGTTTAAAAGCTGCCTAGGAAAATTTAGTGGCATAGTTATTCTTATTTGCCATGTGGACACAGTCTCAGCATGGAGATCCTGGCGACATTCCTCGGGTGTACAGACCTTAACCGCTTGGCTTTCAGATGCCATCTCTTCACTCGTTCTTTAGGAAGCACTGAAGATGATCAGGTTGACATTTAGCTTGTCACCAGCAATTTGTGCTAACATGCAATTCATAAATCTGCAAGTGAATGACCGAGTAAGAGCCTCGGGTGATGCTATGTCGGTAATACTGGATATCACGACCCTATCATTTGTTTGTTTTCCATGTTTCACACTTAAAGCACAACAGGATGGCTGCAGGTTGAAGATCTTGAGTTACAGAAACTTAATCTAAGCTGATTGATGAGCTTGGTGCTGGGAAGGCTCTTTCCTTATAAAGTCTTTTTTTCTGCACAATAAGGATTTTCTCTGCTAGAGGGAGCTTGATTTTGTCAACAAATAAACGTACACACTTGCTTTGCTTGTCATAGTTGTAATTCAGCGAGAGTGCCTGGTAAACAGCAAAATAAACATCGGCACTGGGAGCTGTTTTGTCCTGGGCTGTTTCAGCAGAAGCGTTAACTCCCTGCACAACCCTTTCCTGACTAATTACCACATTTCCAAAGGTATCTAGATAGGACCAGACTCCTCTCACTCCGGGAAATGAACTAGCAGCTTCCAGGAGAGTGTTGGTGATGCTCATGTACATCCTAGCTGGAACTAGGACAGAACAGATTCTCTTCAGTGATCTTACTTTTAAACCAAGTCCCTTGTAAATAACTGCACTTTCTGAAGTTAACTGTGTTTTCAGAGTTTCTGCTTCCAGAAATAAAGCTTGATGTTTATAATTACTGCTGAAACCTGATAGACCAGAAAAGTTCTTGCTTGTACTTACTTCTAGAGAAACCAAGGTCACTGCTAAATCCCATGTGCCCCATCGGGTGCAGTCCCCAAGCAGTCACACCTGCAAAAAGGGGCCAACAAGGCAAGTGACCCAGAACATTCCCAGAGGGGATTCCATTCCGTGTACGTCCTATTCCATGCAGAGCTGAAGGATCACAAAAGTTAAACTCTTCAATGGCCAGCATCCGAAGAGGACTCTTCATTCTTCTACCTTCAAGCCCAACCTGGTTATTCCTAAATCCAGTTCCCAAATCCAACTCCTAAACCCACCCTGAGACTTCCCCCATACCCGCCCATAACATCAGTGATCATCCATGACATGACTGCCATCTAAAATGTTGAATGCCCTATTAATTTTTTATATATTTGCATATATTTTATTATTTCATTAAGACAACAATAGCTTTTTTCCAATCCCTCGGTCATTCTTTATTCCCTTTCTCTGCCCTCTTGGGAAGGAGGAAGAGTTAATCAAAACCATCTATCACTGGTCCAAGGGCCAGCCCAGCCCCTACCCCTTGACAAGGGATTTTCCCTGAAATTGTCCTTGCCCTGTTTCTAGGGAGCCTTGGAGTGGTGGCCGAGTTCCCATTGCTGTAGCCATGGTGATGGGAAACAGAGGTGGGATCCCTGCTACTCACCCTGCCTTTGGCTACACCAGAGCTCAGTAACTAGATTATTAATTAGTCTATTGCCTGCAAAAGGAGAGAGGAAGGAGCTGTGAGCAACGTGGCAGTTGGAGGCGCCACTGTGATGTAGTTGGAGGTTCCCCAGCAACCCTTCCGTGGGTATACTCGGTTCCGTTGGCGGTTACAGCCCAGTCTCCACTGGGCAGCAGAGCCACACTAGCAAGGTTTCCCCAGGACGGTGGAGATACAGTGGCTGCCACACACACAGACAGCTTGGAGGGCTGAGGCTGCAGTGCCAGCAGCACACAAGGCCAGAAGATGCTCAGAAAGCGTGTCCAGGAGCTGCGCTCTGTCATGGCCTTGCAAGGTGCTGCCCCTTCATTGCCACAGGAGTGGCCCATGGTGGGGGGGGGGAATCTTGATATTGCCCTCATCATCCTGCATGGTACCAACTGTGCCTTAATGTTCTTCAGAGCAAGGGAGGAAGTTCTTTATGGTGTCTTGTGAAGAAAAGCTTGAGCAGAACAGAGTTATTTTCCCCCGCTTGAAGGAGGCAGTGCAGGAGGATGTTCACATCCCAGACATGGTCCACAAGGTACCGTTGGGGTCTATCTGCTATACCCCCACTGGCCAGCTCCTCCAACTGCTTCTCTCCGGGAGCAGGCAGCACAGGGCAGCAGTAGGATGTGACCATCCCCACATCACAAGTCCCTTTCCACCACAGGACTCATCTGTGCAGGTCCTCCTCTAGTTCCCTGAGCAGATCTTTCATCCCAGTAGAGCTCCTGGCTGTCCCATCCTGCATGTCCCCAGGTTTCTTCTGTGAGGTCTAGCTGCACCCTGGGAGAGATGCCATCTCTGCCCTTCACTGCCCACCCCAAGGTCATGACCTGTTTATAAGCCTGTGGAGATGGAGATGCAGCCCCCACAGAGCTGCCTTTGCCCCAGGGCCTCTTGCAGGGACAGAGCTCTCTGCCAGCTCCCACATCTGGGGCACCCATCGATTTTATTGATTCCCAGCCTCAGACCCGGTTTCTGCTGGGCCCAACCCACCACTGCCATCAGCAAATGCTCACCTCTGCCTTAGCCCAACCAGCCCTGCCCCTCCCACACCCCCAGCAAAGCTCTCTCAGACCCCATCCTGCCAAGGGACTGCTGATGTCCCCAAGCAATGTCCCAGTGTCCCCAGCTCTACCCTGGGGGGAAGTTTCATGGGCAGAACTCCTTTTCCCTGCGGGTGCCCAGCGAGCCCTGCTTCCAGCCTGATGAACACTCGTGTTCATCCAGGTGTCCCAGGAGAGGCTCCAGGCTGAAATATATCGCAACATCAACATCTGCAACATGCTGCAGCACCAGCTGAGGCAGCGGAGCCAGGCCCGGGACCAGCTGCAGAGGCAGCTGCAGCAGCTGCAGGACATGGAGATACAGGAAAACCAGGCCCAGATGAAGGTATGCAGGGACCCCTTCCTGGGGTGGCAGCACCCCCAGGGGGGCTTTAATCCAACCCCTTCACGGGCACTGGGCTCAGCACACAGGGTCATTCCATGTGTGTCCTGCACCCCATCTCTGCCCCAGGTGATTCACCAGCTAGAAAACAAAATTGAAAAGGTGAATATGAAAATTCATGCTGGGAAGAAGGTGACTGCTATGTACCTGGTGGTGCGAGATGCCCTGAAGAAGGTGAGCTCCTCCTCACTGTGCCATCATCCCACCTGCTCTCCCTGAAGAGGCTATGAGATGCCCAAGGGATTGCACTGGTGGGATACACCATCCGGGATAAATGAGGTCCTCCTGCTCCCCTCCATCCCCTGTCACAGTGTGTGGGACCTCTGGGACTTGGTGGGGTGACATGCTGTGACTCTCTGTCTCCCAGGAGCTGGCCCATCTACCATCACACCTGGACCTCCTCTATGAAATAGTCAACATTTATGAGCAACAACATAAAGAGTTGGAAGCCGTGGCCTTTGAAGCCATGAAAGCAGCGGATATGGCAAAGGTGAGATGGGTCAAGGGATTTTGGGGCCATTTCCCACCTTCCCAGAGCCCATAGACAGGTCATCACATGCTCAGATTGGTGAGTCTTCCTGCAGTAGAGCAAAAGAGACTGAGCTGGGCTTGCCCACAGCATCCAAGTGCCTCCAGTGAGCTCCCCCCAGGTCTCACTCTTGGGCCAGGCTGCCCAAAGCACCAGCCACGGTGGAGGCAGCATGCTCCATCCTCCAGCCCATCTTGCCCAGTTTCCTTCCCAGCCTGCTTGAAGCTCAGTTGGCTCACAAAGGTCAATTCTGGCTTTGGCAACTTAACTTCTCCCTTCTCTGATTATGCTCCAGGAGGACACGGCCAATATGGAAAAAAAGTTCCTTGAGGAGAGGGAGTTCCGGTCCCGCTCCCTGGCTGCCCAGAAGGCGAATGTGAACACCAACAGATACTGGCTCAAGGAAGCCAGGGAAAAGAGAGCGGTGAGTTGGGGGGACCCAGTACAGGCATCAGTGCCAAGCCCCCACCCCCATGGTGGGACAAGTGGGGGGAGCTGCTGGACCAGCTCCCCCAGGGTGCCAGTATCTTAGGGGATGACAATTAATACCTTTACAGCAAGCCAGGAGCAACCTGTCCACAGACTTCACTGCTGGCCTGAACTCAGAGGACTCATCATACATGGGTGAGGGTGACTGCTTGTCAGGTGGGATGCAGGCACAGCTGCAGGCATCCTTCCCTAACACTTCCTTCCCACCTCAGGTGACAGTAAGGAGGCCACCCAACAGGACTCAGCCTGGGTGACAGAGACAATAAAGAAGGCCAAGACTGCCGTGCAGTGCTCCTGCATCTGGGTAATGTCCAACCCCATCTCTGGTAAAACCTGGAGGCTGCTCAAGCCCTGGGGACCCAAGACCTCCCTGCTCACCCTGTTTCATTGTGGGGTTCTCTGCTCTTCTCTGGCCCTAGAGCACCCAAAGCCTCTCTTGCACAGGCAGGGATGGAGCTGCTTTTCTCCATGACTACCTTGAAGTAGTCCATAGTTCAGAAACCTCCTCAGGGATGTGACCCAGCTCCTGTACCCTGCAGCAGCATCATGGTCTAAGTCCTTATGCTCTCCCTTGACCAGGGCATCCCTAGCATACTCCTGAGACAGAACAAGGCCTCACTGGACCTGCAGCAGCACATCAAGGAGCTCAAGGAGAAGGAGCAGGTACTGAAGGAGGTGCTGAAGGAGCAGGAGCTGAAGTATGCTGAGATAAAGTTTCGCCAGCCTTCCGATACAAACAGGTACTGCTGCCCTCAGAACAGTCATGACAAGTAATCAGCCACCCTTGGTGGTGGGGGGATGTCACATGCATTATGAGCGTCCCAACAGGGCACCCCTTTCTCCACCCACTCTGGTCCTGGCAGAGCGCCCAAAGCTCCTGCTGGGGCAGCACAAGTACCCTTGCTCCTTACCTGGCATGGGAAGTGAAACCAGTACATGGAGTTGGGTTTCAGGCAGCATCTCCGGTCTGCAGTGTGTGTGTGGGAAGCTTTTGCAACAGTTCTGGGGTGTCTCTGCTCCCCTGTGCAGTTGTATGGATGTGCGACTGTGGTTGGCTCTAGGAAGCTGGAGGAGGAGATGAGGGACTATCTTCAGGTGGAAGAGGCTCGGCTGGAGAAGATGCGGGCCCACATGCACAAGAACAAGGAGCTCCTCCTGCAATTTGAAAATAGAATCGATGGTATATTTGCCCGTCTGCGTGGCATCACCATACCTGGCCAGGTACCACACAGCGCCCGCATGAGTGTCCCCGGACAATGCTTGGTGGTGCAACAGCACAGTGATGCTGGTGCAGCCACCATCACCCCAAGTGAGGTTCTTCTCTCTCTGACTCCAGGATCAGGCTGACGAGACCATGGGGGTGGAGGAGAAGCTCCAGCACTGCAGGCAGAAGCTGCAGTACCTGGTGCAGCTGGTGGCTGACCTACCCCCTGTCAGTCATAGTCCTGGTGAGGACAAGGTACAAGGACACGACAAGGTACATGGGGGCTCAATCCCTCCCTGGCTGTGGTCTTTGCAGAACGACATGGGGGTCTCCCAGCTGGCCCATCCCAAGCCATCCTCTCTACTGGGAGGATGGACGTGGTCCCAGGGAAGGGCCATGGAGCAGCTCAGTCCCAGGTGGCACTGGGCACCACAGAGTCCCTTTGAGGGGACATCAAGGTTGGGTAGCTATTGAGTTGTAACACCTACCTCCCCTTCAGTAATTAACCCAGGGTGTCATCCACAGACTTCTGTGAGGGTCAGAAACTGGTTAGAGAAGACAACTTCCAATGATGCACAGAACCTGAGGATTTCCTTCAAAGACATCAGCAGTAACATCCACGGTAGGAGATCACAGCACGGACATGTCCCACAGTGACTGTCCCAGCCCCTGCCTGTCTCCCACTGTCCCATCAGACCCCAATCCATGAGTTTCCTCCAGACCTTGGCTGTCTCCAAGGTTTTGAGCATGGGTGGTGGGTTTAGGTGGCGAGTGTCAAACCACAGCAAGAACAAGGAGAGATGTTACAGGACAAGGAGGATTTTTTTGTCTTCAGAATCACCTGGTTGTGAACAATAAGCAGTGCTTGGCTCTGCCTGTGGTCTCCCATTGGCCAAGGAAGACAAGGAGTATTGTTTTAACAAGATGGAGCTGCCACCACCCTGTATCTCCAGACATTTATAGGAAGCCCCAGCAGTCAGTGTTTGAGGTGGTTCACAGCAGTGGCTTCACCAGGTCCTGCAGGTCACTCTGGGATCCTGGGGTAGAAGAGACAGTTGTCAGTGCCTGTACCCAAGGGCTTGTCATGAGTACTCTCTGGAGTGCCATCAGCCTGCCAGAACAAGCCAGGGACACAGGCACAGCAGAGGTGGCCCCACAGAACCCCCCCAGTTCACTCCTCTCCACTCTTTCCTCCAGATGCCTTCAATTTTATTGAAAAAGGCCATGGCCAAGTCCCCACCCGAGAGAGCATCAAGAAGCAGGGGATGCAGCTTATTGAAAAGATGAAGAAGAGTGGCAAGAAATAATAGTGGCTGCTCTTCAGACAGCCCAACCCCCAGCCATTGTTCTCCAACCCCACCCCCCAGCCCCCCATTGTACCCTTTTTTCTGGCATGTCTAATAGTTCCTCATAAACCTGTGGTAAAGATGGAAGGGGGCAGGGGGAAGGGGAGTTGTCCCAGGTCACTTCTGTCACCCAGAACACATGTGCATCAACCCTGAGGGGTGCTGAGCTGGGTTTGGAGGCAGCCCCATGTCCCTGCCCCTTGCCCAGCTGCACTCCCCACAGAGGTGGGTCCAGACTGGGGACAGCTTTCCGATCCAGAGCAAAGCTGGTGGCAGCCAGCCTGGCTTTCTCCCCCTTGGGTCCTGTGGGCCAAACACCTTCCAGGGACCCCTGCCCCCACCCCAGACAGCTCTGGGACCCCAGTAGGCTGGCACCAGTCCAAGGCACTCTGGAGAAATGTGGAGCTGGGGCTGAGACCTGAAAGGTTATCAGACCTCAGGGTGGGTGTCTTCACATCCACATGTGGGAACAGAAGGGCAGACTCTGGCTTGGAAAGGGAGAGACAAGGCCAAGACTGAGCCCCCAGCCTGGGGCTGTCTGACCTGTCTGGGACCCTTCATGCCTGTTCCCACTCCTGGCTCCTGCACACATGCTGTGCAACTTGTGGTCATAACCCTGAACTCAGAGCGATCCTCAGGCATTAGCTTTGGGCTGCAGGGAGGTGCCTAGAGGTCAGGTCTAACCCAATGTGGCCTAAGACAGCAGATGCTGCTACACCAAGCCTTTGGCTCCAGGATGGGATCCCCAGCCTTGCTGATGGGTCACAGACACCCAACTCTGGAGGCCACATTTTCTTCTCTACAAAGGCACTAAAAAAAAAACCAATGCTGCAAATAGATGGTGCTGTTGCCCCAAGTACAGACAATGCTGAGGACGTCTGCCAGGGGCCTGTAGTCCTAACTGAAGACCCAGGAAACTGACACCTCATCCACTTCTACAGGAGGACATGCTTTTTGTGCAGAGGGCCACCAGGCTGATGCTGAGATTGCTACACCTCAGGCTCTTGGTGCACCCCTGGCACCTTGTGGCACCACAGTTACAGGGATGGCAGCACTAACCAGAAATCACAGGAAATTTGCCTATCCATGGGCTCTTGTAGAAACCATCCATCCCTTCTCTCTTTCAAGGCTATCTACAGCTGCTGCCAACACAGTTTTAACTACAACAAGGCTGCAGGAGCCAGCATGAATTCTGGCATTTCCCTTTCCAAGGTCTGGTGCAGCAGAACTATGGAATATCCATTTTTGTCTCAGTTTGCTGAGAAGCAGCAGCCCCAGGACGTGTCTGTTAGACAACAGTCACCCCACCACCAAAAAAAAATTCCATATTGTTTGAATTCACTTGATAAACCAAAGAGAGACTATAGCTTTGTACACTTAGCTACATTGAGGGTGGTTTCCTCTTGTGATGATCTCAAGACATTCTGAAGTGCTTCCCTTCCTCTCTTGGTGATGCAGAAACAAGCATACAACCCAAAAGTGCTGCAAGGGGAAGCAAAGGTTTTAATTTCTGCTCTTACCAAGAATGCTGGCTTGAGCAGAGATGAGCCCACAAACACCTTCTAAAGTCTCAGATAGCTGAGAAGCCCACCTTTCAGCAGTGACGTTACCAAATCCAAGATGCAACATCTGTTGGTCAACAATAGAGGATGTCCCAGTTCCAGGTATTCTGATAACCTGAAAGCCAAGGAGAGAAGGAGCAAACAAGAAGTGATTTGTGGCTGGTAGAAATGAAGGATGATTTTTCAGTGGTAATTTGTCCCTTGTGCCCTGCCCACAGAGGAACAAGAGATGCTGGAAAGCCCTGTTCTGAGGTGTTTCTTCTCTTTCCTCTTCAGCCTCTAAAAGGCATTTGGTAAAGAGCAGAGCCAACCTCTCGCAGCTAGACTGGGGGTTCCCATCAGTTGGGATAAACCCTGAAAAATGTTTCAGGCTCTGGGTCTGGTCTTTCTACTCTTGTGAGGATCAGAGAAGCCACAAAATAGGTTGAAGCCTTCTCCCTGACAGAGATGGATGGAGAAGCTGGTCTGTGGTCCCTTTGACAGCTGCCAGGTCATTCTGGGATGGGTTATCTGCCTTTAAAGGAGGGGAAGAACAACAGCACACCACAGCAGAGAGGTTTCAGGTCTACTGAAATCATCAAGCCGTGAGTAGAGGGTGCAGGCAACCGGCTTCATCACGCACCTCTGCTAAATGTGTTCAGACACCGCATTCAAAATCCTCATCCCATCTCAGGGCGAGAGGCAGGCACATCCCCCTGCCAGGCAGCAGCTCCTGGCCGGGCAGATGGCACTGGGAGCAATCAAACTGACTGCTGCTGCTGCACCCGGACCCAGGAGAGGCAGCAGTGGAAATAGATGTGACAAGTGGCAAAGAGGTACAAGGGAGTGGAAATAAACCAGGCACAACACCTTGGAGTACTGTGTCCAGGAGCCCGCAGCACAAGAAGTATGTGAACCTGTTGGAGCAGGTCCAGAGGAGGCAACCCCTGCAGCCTGTCCAGGTCCCTCTGAATGCCACCCCTTCCCTCCAGCCTATCGACTCCACCATTCAGCTCAGTGGAAAACCAAAACTGATATGTCTTAAGTGATGTAGAGATGAGAGGAACACAGAGCCTGGTCTTAGCAATCTGCCAGAGACATCTGGGGAACCCTTTGAAATGCTTTGGCCACTTCAGCAAAGAAAAATAATACAACCATACACTGGACAGGCTTTTGCCATCCCCAGGGGGATAAACAATGGCAGGGGCATGGTGCAACTCTCACAGACACCAAGGTCTGTGTGGGAGAAACACTGATAGGAAGTCTTTTGTGCTCTGTGATTCAGGTCACCCAAAAAACACAAACAAGGAGAAGAGCAACTCCCAAAACCTCTGTGCTGACCTGACTGACTTGATCCTACCTTGTAAAGGAAGCAGCCAGTGCTCATCCCAGCCTGGCCGTGCCACAGGTGACCAGAAACATCTGAGGGAATAGCCAAAAGTAGAGTCCTTTTCTGGGCTTCTTACCCTGTGAGACCATGAGATAGGGTCCCATCCATGGGAGGCAAATCCTGTCTGAGCTCTTGCTGCCATCACAGGCAGCTCTGCTGCACAGGGAGATGAGGAAGGGGAAAAGGGGTCTGGGTGGCCCTAAAAGGACTTAGAGCAGAGCAGAATTGTGACACAGAAACCCGGGGAGGGTCTTGGAGGGCCTGGAGAGGATCCAGGCACATATGGGAAGGGGAATTGGAGAGTGCAAAGAGTGTCACACCGGGGGTGTAAGCAAGCACAGAGAGGACTAGAGCCAAGCTGAATGTGCTGGGTGAGCAGTAGAGCTGCTCAAGCACAGGGAGACCAGATGAGAGCAAAGCCCTGCAGAGGGGAACAGAGCTGGCTGGGGCACAGAGGCAAAAAGGAATAGGAGTGGGGGCAAAAAAGGATATGGTGGGGAGGGGGTAAGTGCTCATGGAGGGGAGCACAGGAGCTAACAATAGTTAAGATTGAGGGATGGTAGAGAAGATGCGCAGGGGAAGAGGGATGGGGAGAACCTACAGTGCAGGAAGACTGGAAGGGTCCCAGAATGGGGGGAAGGCTGGTTTTTCAGTCACCCAACACCACAACCGCAGGCTTCTTACCCACAGGGTGAACAGCAAACGAGCTGGGAGGACCCCAGCACCCATCATCCCAGAGCAGAAAATGAGGCCATGGCAGCAGCAGATCCCACTGCACACCCAGCAACCATCAGATAGAACTAAAACACTGCCAAAGAGGAAGCCACAGAACTCCAGGAACAAGCAAGGAGACAGAGAAGACAGAACTGGACCAAACACCCTCACAGCCCTGTGGCTGCTGAGCTTAAATGAAGTGTGGAGGGTGTGGGTGGGGGCCAGGTGAGGCTGCTCGGGGTGATGCAGCATCAGGGGCAGGGAGGCAAAAGCTGGACAGGAGCCAGCAACAGGTACTCAAAGCTCAGCAGCTAGTGGCACCCTGGGCTGCACCCCCAGCAGCATGGGTAGTGGGGGGGGGGGCAGGGAATCCTGCCCCTCTGCTCCCAGGGCTCCGGGGAGAACCCCTGCAGTGCTGGGTCCAGCTCTGGAGTCCTCAGCACAGCAGAGACAGGGACCTGTTGGAGCGGGGCCAGAGGAGCCCCAGCAATGCTGGGAGGGCTGGAACCCCTCTGCTGGGAGAGCTGGGGGTGTTCAGCCTGGAGAAGAGGAGGCTCCAGAGAGACCTTCTTGTGGCCTTTCAGCACTTCAAGGGTCCTGTCAGAAAGATGGGGACAGACTTCTGAGCAGGGCCTGTTGTGACAGCACAAGGGGTGACAGTTTGAAAATAAAAGAGGGAGATTTAGACTGGAGAAAATGAATACTTTTTTTACAGTGAAAGGGGTGAGACCCTGTCCCAGGTTGCCCAGAGAGGTGGTCACTGCCCCATCTGTGGCACCATCCCAGGTGAGGTTGGCCAGGGCTCTGAGCAACCTGCTCTGGTTGCAGATGTCCCTGCTCAGTGCAGGGGGGTTTCCTCAGATGAGCTTTAAAGGTCCCTTCCAACCCAAACCAGTCTGTGGTTCTATGCCAGTGGGAGGGGGCATGTGGTGGGAGACTCTGAGGTCCTGAGGATGAGCTTCTCCCAGCCCAACAGGGTGGAGGGGAACAGACACAGCCTCATGCCATGCTCATGGTGGCTGCTGCTGGTTGTCACAGTGCAGGACCCTTGTGTCCTCCCTTATCCCCAGAGCTGAGTCCCACAGGTCTCTCCCACCCCACCCTAAGCTGGGGTTCCCTTAAGGGTGTGGCACAAACCCCCCAATAACTGTTTTTAGCCAGGGAAACAGGAGCCAGAGGACACAGGGTGCCCACTGCCCGCATGGAAGCGACTCGGGGTTGCAGACAAAGCCGGGTCAGCCGTATTTATTGAGAACAAGTTGTGGAGGGATAAAAATATTTCCACTAGCTCTATAAGAATTTATAAACCTATACTCTGCTTATCCTTTAATAAATGCCTCTAGGACCGTCATGCGAAGGTAGGTACTTCTGTAAGAAAATAGCAAGATTAAAAAAAGGAAAGCACTAATACACCCTGCAGGGCCCTGCCCGTGGGGTCCCTGCCCGTGGGGGCCAAGAGACCCTCCAGCTGGCACAGGGACATGGGTGGCACATGCCGGACACTGCCCTAGCACCCTGCAGCACCCACCCTGAGCCTCAGCCGGACGCAGCCCCCATCAGCCAAGCTGCCTGGATGCAAACACCTTACCCAGGGGTGAGCCCACCCAGGGGGCCCCAGCTTAGGTGGCCCTGCCAGGCAGAGGAGTCATCCCCATGCTCTCACTGATCCCGCTGCTCCCAGTTCTGCCTTCACCCTGCAGCCTCGCTGTCCCCTTTTGTCTTTTCCCATACGCAGGGGGTGCAGGGAGCTGGGGAGGGTCAGGTCCATCTCCCTAAGGATGCCCTGCAGCCACTGGCCTCACCTTGGGGACATGCAGTGGTGCTTTGCCAGGAAGCAATACAGATGGGGACATCCTGGAAGGGACACAGGGACATGACAACACATATGGGGACAGCCCGGGGGGGACACGCTGCAGTGCTTTGGTGGGAAGAAACACAGACAGTGACATCGTTGGGGGGGGACACAGGGATACACAGCAATGCTCTGCCAGGAAGCAGCAGGGACATCCTGGGGACACATAGAGACACTACAGACAAGCAAGTGGCACCAGTAGCCAAAATGCCAGTGAGGGATAATGCTGTTGCCAGGGGTTGGGCTGAAGTGTGAGCAGGGGACAATCATTATTGCTTTATGGGGCCAACATCAGGGGGAGTGGGTGGCAGCAGGCTGAGGACCCAGCCTCCGATTTTGAGTTCAGGAGACTTTCTCTAGGACTGTCCTTCCCCAGTGCCCCTGGTCCCATGGCCATCCCTACCACCTGGGGACAGGAGGTGCTCCCAAGGCGTGACACTCACTGGGGACAGGGACCCTGCTGAGGACACAGGGCTGGACACCACTGAGTTTCAGTCCATCCTGGCACTGGTGCTGGCGTGGAAGCAGCCAAGGGTCTGAATGTCAACAGCCACCCTGGCCAGGATGGTGGCTGCTCCCCCATGGTTCCCAGGAGCTTCTGTCCCTCTGTTCCAGGTGCGAGCAACCCTGTTCCTCACAATAGGGCAGCTTGGGGCTTGGAGGGGCTGGAACCAGTTTCCCCCCCTTTTCTCTTCCCTTAAGCCTGAGCTAAGCTGAGCATAAAGGCTGTAAGCAGGCAGCCCAAGGTGACACAGGGACAAGTGACATGACGTGGGGAGCAGGCTGGCCAGCGGCCCTTCCCAGAGCCACAAGGGAAACGGGGAAAGCCAAAGCCTGGGGGACAAAGATATCCCTACCCTGGGGCAGCAATCTGGCCTGGACAGGGAACCCCCAGGCTGGGTGCCCTGTCCTCTCACTGTCCCCAGGAATTAGGCGCTGGCCAGGGGGATAAGGCGATGCTGCAGCAGCTTAAGGTGGCAGGTGCAGTGTTGGTACCGAGTCTCACAGCGGGGCTGGGACAGGATGGAGCATGATGTAAACATTTCTGATCTGGGGGGGGGAAGGGGGGGCAGGGGGAGGAGGATGGGGCTA
>JANHGN010017357.1:5677-23982 GCA_024605025.1 Megaceryle maxima
TCCTTTTCTAATCACAAGTCTCTCTCCCTTATTCCTTTTCTCTTCCCCTTTGGGGAGGGAGGGGGGTTAACAGAGAGAGTCTGTTAGGTCTAAGGGGCTGCCCTGACCCTAAACCTTGACATCATGTCACTGGGTTTTTGTAAGTAAAGTGCTCTAGCATCTCTAGTATATAAACCCACATATTCTAAAGGCAATAAGTTTGAAGTTAATTACACAACCTGGGGATATTCTTGTTAGCACTATATATCTTAGACTAAACATTACTTGAACAGGGTTTTTATAGGTGTTTTGTTCCGATGATCTTCAGAGCTCCCTTCCCACCCCTAACATTCTGTGATTCTATGACCACCATTAAAATTGTCAATCATGATCTGATATTAAAAGATTTGTGAATTTCAGTTGAGAATGCAATGTCTATAATTATATAATAATGTAAGACAACTGGGAAAATTCTGCCCCATGTCAATAGAAAATACATAAACACTTTTACTAACATACATAAACACTTTTATTATATAATCCACAAATTAATAATATGAAAATAAATCAGCAAAGCCATTTAAGTTACAACACAATTTTTTCCCTAGATTTTATATTGCATATTGCATAGTTCACATTATACAAATATTTTACTTGTTGTCAAAAAAAAAGTTATTAATACCTTTATTATTGCAAAATTTTCAAAAGCACTTGTTACATACTGAAGAATAGCTAGTGTTTAGGTCACACAAGCATGTAATACTCACATGCTAAGCATGATCATCATTTTGGGTTTGCTCTTCCAGCAACACAAAGCATACATTTAGCAGCAATCAAACGCAGTGGCTACACTAAGGAGAGCTTTTCAGTACTGAAAAGCATGGTATGATAAATCCCATCTTTCACACATTCAGTACATTGTTTTTGAGAAAAAAACCTATAAGGGATGGTGCAAGTCTGGCTCACAGCTTCATTTGTCTTTAGTAAATCAGAAAGGCCCAGTCCAGTGTCTTATCCACAAAATAAACCACATCACAATAACTCAATCATTTTGTAAATGGACACATTGGAGACTCAGACTTCTCTATTGCAACAGCTCTGCCACTATATCTGTAAATACTGTTCTAAGCAAAAAGTTGTGCAAGCACAAATGCCTTTGTTCAAAACTCAGGTTACAGTCAAGCTTTCTAGTTATTACAAAATCTTGGAGCAAAGAAAATAATTTCAGAAGCAGACAAGTAATTTGAATCCCATTTTCAAAAATTATTAACAGCAAGGTCTGAAATGTACCTACAGGTTGAAATGTTCAGATTCTGAACTGCAAAATGTAAGGTAATTGTAACTACCTGTCTTTTAAACACCTCCAGAGGTCCCTTCCAACCCCTACCATTCTATGATTCTAAATTAAAATGCTTAAAGTCAATTAGTTAAAACTAGTTAGTAGAGTTCAGACAATCTCAGAAGCAGTTCATTCTAAGATATTAATATCTTTGGCAAACAAAGCTAGTAGCTTTGGTCGTGTCATGCTCAGAGGTTGGCCATCTCAGCCTTTTCTTTTTGTGGTCTCCCAAAGAACATGTAGACAAAATTGCCAATTCAACAGTTCTTTCTGCTTTTTCCTGTTCATCACCCTTCCTTTCTCCCCTACTAGGTAGATTTTATAGAAGGTACCATATGTTCTTCTGCAGTTTCCTGTGGTGGGTGCCATTACACACATCAAACCACCATTTGACTTGTGTGGCCTGTTGCTTTGAAAGCACTGCTTCACATTATGACACTTTTCTGTATTCCAAGTTACATGCTTTTTCTTTTGCAGAAGAGGATGTTTTATCTTTGCTTTATACATACAAACAAGTATTTATAAAGACCCACCAACACTGAAATGAGCTTCTAAATAGAACAGGCTCCATTTTCTGTTTTCCACAGAATGAGATTTCATCAAGCAACATTTCATTTACCCTGTGCTAAATATATATTGGTCTGAATCTGCATTCTTTCTGGTTGATGCTTTACTATTTTCATGGCATTTTTCAACAACTCATTGTATCAGGGATAGTAACAAATTGTAAGGGCACCTCTAAATCTAAACACTGCACACTCATGTTCATTATGCTCCTTGGAGATACACACGATTGTCTTTTTGTTTGTGGTACCCTCCAGTAAGACTAACTTGGGAAAGTCAGAAAAATAGCCTAGACAAGTAGGTGTTTTCTAGAGTTTCTTCAGCCAGCATAAACAATTCTATTCCTGTGTTGCTTCAGATATGGGCAACTTTTCCTGCACCATAAAAATAGACAGCTGCTCTTTTGACTTACTTTCTTTTTGATAAATACAATAATCTTGTGAATTTCCTTATTGTTATAAGCATTGATACATCTGACTATTATGTTTTTCAATCCAAAAGAAACATTCAAATATACTGTAAAATTATCCAGAACACATTAGGAGTCTGGACAGGCTTTTAAAATCAGTCCATCTACTTTTCAGTCCATCAAAGACATTAGAAAACATGTCTGAGACCACAAAAATGTATGCTGTGCTCATATTTTAAAATAAAAATTTGGGGTGGAGGGGATATTTATCAGATTTTTTCCTATTCTGGCAACAAGAATGCCAATTTTGACTCCCCATGAATATATGAAACTGTAACTGTTCAATAACTAAGGGCAAGGTATTCTAGAAAATATTCTGAAACTCAGTTTTGGATGTAGAAAACATAGATTCAATTTTTAATTTAATGTTCAAGGAGGCCAGTATCAACACTGTCCTTGGAAACACCCATGGACGATTCAACTTTTTCAGAAATAGTCATAATACTTTAGTACTGTAATTTTGTTCTTAAGGTTTTGAAAATCTTTGTGGGTCTTAAAAAAATATCAGCATCTTACATCTATTGGTTCTAATTTGTATAGCAAGAGTTTCATTGTTTGGGGGAGGGATATATTTATTTGTTTGTTTGTTTAATTGTTTCTTACTCTTGCTTTGCCTTTTCATTTATTTTTTTTTTAGCTAGACATTAATTTTTCTATGTAAACTGCCATTCCCAAGAACTTTTTCTACATTTCTCACGGGAGAGATTTTGCTTCAAAAACTGAATATATATACAAGCTTTTAGCTGAAATTTACAACTGACTAATATGGAGACAACCCTTGGGAACATAAAAGTACAAGGTAATAAAGACTGTCAAGGAAAAGAAAGACTAAATAAGTCCTTAAGCAGTGCCTAAGAGGAAGGAATGAGGGGACTGGCTTGCTTTCATCTGGGAAAGGAGAAAGACAAGTAAAAGCAAGTTTTCTAAAATGCCACCGGCTTCACAGTGCTATGAAATCTCTTGACTTAAGTAGTGATTAGGTGACAGTCAGCCAGGGATAGTCTAAGTATTCTGAGTTGCCCATCTGTGCAGAAGGTAGGGCTGGACCATAAGCCAACAGCACTGTCCAAGCAATGTCCCACTTCCCTATATCTCTTCTCCAGATCAGCAGCTGTTGCCCAGACTCTGCAGGAGTCAGGACTTGCTGTCTCACACAGGACAATGATGCTGGATGGGAGTAGGAAACAACAGACTGTTCTTGACTTAGATTTTTTTTGCCTCCCACAAATGCCTCCCCAACTTCCATGTTCTTAACGCCTGTTGATATGCCATTTTTGGCCCCAAACCATACCTTGTGTGATCTTTTATGTTCCCTCTTTGCTCTACTCACTTACAATGCAACCAGTTCAGTCTCACTGTGATCTACCCACTCCACCTTGTGACATTTCTTCTAAACCCTAGATCTGAAGCTCAGAATTTACACTTGATTAGAGGTTGGTCAGCAGCTCTGACTCTTTTAAAAATTATATCAAAACTTTATGGCCATGACCTTCAGAAGATACTTTTTTTTTTCCCCCCAAATCTAAACATGAAAGTTTTTTCCTCCATTTTTGCACTGAATACATGCTATACATTCCTGCAAGGCCCCTTCATTACCAAACAAACACAAATGCTAGTTGGAGGAAGTAACATTTTCCCAATAAATGTGAGATGCAAACACCTGCCAGAACCCTCCAGATGTTATAATCCCATAAAATATGAAAAAAAAAGTTGGAGTTAGTGAATCCATTCCCAGTTCATCCATTTTCTCTGTGATTTATTTAATTCCTTCTGCCTGTACATAATTAAAGGATCCAGAAACTTCTTTTTCTAACAAGATTGGCAAAAACACCTCTTACTATATATGTACTAGCTGTACTGTATTTCCATTCCCATCTTCTTTACTGATTTTACAGAGACAGAAGTGTCCCCAGGTGACAATGGAGCATCTCTTCCCATTAACCTTTGTGGGAGATGGGAATAAACCAGACCACCCAGAATCGGAATTTTAAAGAAAAAGATCCCTTCACTTGAATAGAAGCTTATTATAGGCTCATTTCCAAGTAGGAAATGACCTTTAAAAATAATCTTTAACAAACCACTTGTGCATCGCTAATTTAAACAAACACTATAGCTTTAGCTAAACCAGAGAGTATATTTCCTCCTTATTTGTTCTCAATTATGTGTTGTAACAAAGAAAAGTGGAAGATCCTCAAAGAAAGTTAACAACAGATGCAAAATGTTTGGAAAGTTATTATAATTTACATAAACATTTTCCCAGAATAATCCAAGCATTAGCTGAATTAGGGACATCAGTCATATTCATAACCAACTTTTTTGTTCAGCAAACCTGATCCATGTCACAACAAGAATGCCTTTTCAAAACAAAAGATAGGATCCTATAAAGTCCTGAAGTCCCTTTGCTCCAAGTTCAATAAAAATTGAGAAATGCCCTGAGAAGGTTGCAATTTGGCATGCAGACAATGGCCTCTCTAAGCTGCTCAGAATGAGCAATTCATACTTATAAACACCCTCTCATTTACACAGAAGAACACAGTTCTTTTCCTGTTCAGTAATATGTAATCTTTTTAAAAGCAATGGACAATTAAAAGGCAAAAATTATTAACCTTCTCCCAAGACTTAAAATTGGTTGGGAATATGTGGAAGCAAATGAAAACATGCCAAAATATTACTTTTGGGTTTTGGTACCTAGAAAATATTTCAAAAGAATGCACAAAAAGTGACTAGTAAAGGCTTTTTGCCAGCAGATTGAAGTTCACGATGAGTCCTTCAGACCTCTCCTGGGATGTTTTTCTCCAGAGCTTTACAGGTCATAAGACATGGTGCTCCAACATATGTAAATCCATACGGCACATGGAACAGTAGCTCAGACTCCTTGAAATGAGCAAATTTGTCTACTAAAAGTTACATGGCTGCAACTTAAAGTAAGATAAAATCATGCTTGTTCATCAAGAAGGTAACTTGTGACCTTGACAGCACCCTGGAAGGGTGTTCAAGGGAAGGAGAAAGCTTGTTGTGCTCTGTCTCTACTAGCCTGTCTTTCGTCCCATTTGCAGAGTGGTTCCCAGATGCCACCCCGGTGTGCTGGGAAAGCCACTAACAATGCACTGAACTGAAGCACATCAGGTTGACTGTGCCTAGAAATACCTGCTCTGGCAATGCCTCTAGCTGCCCTTGAGGTCTTGTAGTCTTAACAGCAGACAAGCTTGGGGTTCTTGGCTTTTCAGGGCATATACAACAGAGCTCTGGTAATTAAGGTATGCAAGTATTACTCATATGAAATTCTTACTTTGTTTCCAGTAGCAGTGCAAACTTGTTGAGTGAAATAAAACAAAACTAAAAATGGCTTTATTTTCCTATAGTAGTACTTACCATGAACACCTCCAAATTCACCCACAGATTTCACTGAGGCTTTAGACCATCAGTGGAAAACTTTATATTGACATACTCAATTCTAATTACCTCTTTAGCACCAGCACAACTAAGATAAAACCAACAAACCTAAATCAGTCTTAAGTCAAATACAGGTCTTACATCAAGCCCAATCTGTAAATAGAAAGTTTAAATGTATGTATAGAAAGGAATATATAGTTCTACTAGTAAATCAAACAGGTCTACCAGTTAATCAAACAGGTCCAGACAAATTTTCTGGTCAATGTGTTCAGAACAATCCAGATCAAAGCTACTGAATTTCCTTCAGTTGCAAAAGCAGAATAAATGGCAATGACCTACAAGACTGGCCCCAACAGCAGCTTAGGAAGATGTCTGTAGTGTGCCAGGAGAAATGGGCAAATGTCACAGCCATGCAGAAGGGAACAATCAGGTTCCAGTGCCTAGATTTATTCCCAGACACTGTTTAATTTACCAGACTAAAGCTTATATTTATTTTGCATCTGTGTATCTGTATTTATTTTAAAACTAAACCTCACTTTGTGTAATATCAGTTTTAAATTTTAAATGTATCCATCAAACGTTATGTAATTTATAATAAATGTACAGGGCCCATTTCTTTTGTTGAGTACAGTGGCACGGTTGTGGCTCTGAGTGTAGTACTGAAACAGACTTCTTCTTTGTTATTCCCTACCTGTTTTTCACTGATTGATTTGGTTGGGTTGGGTTTTTTAAAGCTAGTCAGGATTTCCTCTTTTTTTGGGGCCTCTTTTCCAAAGGAACAAGGAATCACAAAGCATGCATGTGTGCCTGTCTCTACTTTGAGTTCTAAGAAGACCCTGACAGTGACACAAGAAAATATCCTGAAAACCTTCCTATTCTTTATTTAAAATGTGAGCAGCACCAGTACTTTCCAGTTATTGTCACTAAGTGAAAGGTGTGTGGTTGTTGTGTCATTGTCTTTTCCTTTATATCTATTACTCTCAAAAGTGGCTCAAATCTAATTTAGTAGGTTCATAGCTTGAGGATGTTCTTTAACTACCAACCATTACTAAATATCTATACTGAGCTAGGGAAGTACTTAATGGATTCTAGATTGCATCTTTTTATCAAATTCTTTTCTCTGTCTGAGGAAATATAGACTCATGTTTTAAATATCCTACTTGTAAATTTTGTAAAGACACCAGATATCCTGAAAGACCTTTATGTGGTAATGAAGGCAACAGCACATCTAGCTGACTATACTTGGAATTGAATTATGAATAGATTTATGCACAAGGTCTGCATATTTTGTTTAGCATGGGTAAAAACCTGTGTCCTGATAAAGTGCTCTCTGGTGTCTTTTTTTAATCTTTTTTTATGCACATCAAATTATTTTATCCTAACAATGGATTTCTATCTTTATAATAAAACAAATGCTTATTGAAGAAAACTTCAAGTGGACATATTATTGAATTCAAAAAACTTGTATGAATTTAACCTTTTCCCCCCTCTCAAATATTTTTATAGGCCAGTTCTGAAATAATAGAAAAAAAAATCTGTATTATACCATTCAACATATTTTAGGAAGGCAAAACACTTTTTCCAACAACAATTTCACTTTACTAAGATGTTTACCTTCCTTTATCATTATAAAGGCATGGATTATTAGGACTGAAATTGTCCAGGTATAGGTGAAATATATTATGAGAATTGAAATGTGATTGGGGAGCTCCTATCTGTGAAAGGTAGGAAAAGTTAATATAAAAACCAGTAGAAAAAACTGACATTATCACAATCAGAAGAAATCATTATTCTTGACTTGTTCTTCCTCTGCTCTATGCATAAAAATAATAATAAAAAAAAATTTAGAAGTTTAGTAACAAAGAGTTATCCCTATTTAAAACAGGCTGACCTCAATCTAAGGATAAAAGGAGGAAAACTGGGGAGGAGAACTTAGTGGTCAAGCACAGGTAGAGGTTTTTGGGATGCAAAGCCTCTGAAAAAGTCTCTGATTGAAGATCAGCAAATAATCTTAAAAAGTGATGGGGTCTGTGATCCTTTAGGGCAGATGGATAGAGGAATAAGAGTGTTAGTGGTTCTACCAAGCAAAAACTCCAAGAGCTTCTTCATGCTTACATCTTCCTTATGCTGTGTATGGCATGAAACACCTACTATGAGAGACATTCTTGCTGTGAGAAATACTGCATAAAGAACTAGACCAACTCTGCACAAGGCAAGGGAGCTTTTGAAGACTAACTACTGTAAGAACCAAGAGGCCAGCTTACAGCCTTGCCTAAATCCTAGCTTTTTCCTTTGACTGCAGGATTGGAGATAAGAAATGGAGATAAAGAAGAAGTTATAAGGGACCTCATGGAACAAATCTGTGCTTATCAGAAACTCTCATCAAAAAAGAGAGAAAAACTACTCTCTGCTACATTCATGTCTCTCTCTTCTGTGATAGTTTAGTTACAGAAGACAGGAAAACTGCTAAATACTTAATCAGTTTGTGAGACCACTGGAGATTTGAGATAGAAATCCCTACATGCAGCTCTTGCTTACTCTGAAGTCTGACAAAGTACAGAGTATTCAGAGAAAGGAAGACAAAATATTTGTGTTTGCTCCAGTCAAACTCTCCACTTTTTGACATACATAACACTGCTTTTACTCACAGATACAGGATTCACTGGATTATCAGCCTGTCCAAATGAGAAACAGCTATGTGTCTCATCACTGGCCATCTGGTCACTGCTGCTAAACCTAAACTCAACCTTTTCTCTGAAGCTGTTATCTTCTCAATACTCACAGGTTATACGAGGTTCTATCCTGACCACTCAGGAGGAATCCAAATACTCTCTCTGATAGTCATGTAAGACAATCAGAAGAGAGGAACTGCAGTACGAATTCCCATGTCAGAATCCAGACTACTTAAAGCTGAGTCAACACTGCAGTTCCCAAGAGTTGGATGAAGGCACCTACTGTCTTCAGAGTAAAGCAAAGAATGAAAATTGACATAGTATATCTGTAATGTAATGCAAATAGTCTATTGACAAATAAGAAGTTGATGAGGTTACTTGTGAGAAAAAAATTACTGGTACTGTCATTCATAAAACCAAATGCTTCCTAATGTAATTCTGTACATTGTTACATTAAAAATATCACCCCAGACACTAAAACTGGTGTGCATTAATATGTACTTCAATTTTCTATTCATTGCCCTTACTAAAAACAAAATATTTTTTTCATAATCATTACAAAAAGAGTATCACTCCATAAATGGGTATTATAGGATAAAATACAAAATGCTAACCTTAAGATGTTTCTCTTCATTCTTCAAGAGCAGTACTCCTGACATCAAAAATTTAAAAGCTTAATTTCCATATTCCACCTAATGTTATAGGGAGGAACACTCCAGAGAGCAATTTCTTCCCCAACATTCAGATGAAGATTTCTTTGGATGAGATAAGCCATTCGGTGGAGCTGGCTATTTCTCTATGTTGGCTCCAAGAAGAAGCTAGGTGGCTACCTGAGATGAAATGCCTTACTTTGAGGTAACTGCCAAGAAGGATCCCACACTGAGAAACTTTAAAGGACAAAAAGTGGCTGGTCAAATGTTTTTTACCAACACATTCACTATTAACATCTACTTTACAGAGTCTGCTCTGCTGAAAAAGTCTGATGAAAAAGAATAGCTTGCATTTTTTAACCTTCTGGTATAGGTTTTAAAATATTGATTTTTCAGAAAGAGTAGAAACTCCTGTCCATCCAAATATTTTTTTTCCCTTTTTTGATTTATTTAATTTCATCCATGTGCATTTTTGTCGTGCTCATTTACATTGTAAACATATTCCACATAGTATTTTGAAGAAGTATGAGACCAACATCATGAAAAAAGTATGCAACATCAAACTAAACGCAATGTGTGCTTTATTAGATTCAGAAAGCACACAACTAATCATGCAGAGAGATCAAAATAGAGAGCTGCTTCATTTTTTCTTTCTGGTTCTTAGTGAAAATTTCAAACAATAAGTTTACTGAAATGCTACTGAATTACACCACCTCATTAGAGCTTTTATAAGTTCACCTGACTCTTACTTTTGCTCTTTAACTGATAGTTTAAAGTTCTTGCCTATAGTAAGGTCAATAGATTTTCTCTCTTAAAACAGTTTTTGCTCCTACTTTCAACAGAGTCTTTAGTGAAAGAAAACAAAAACCCTAATCCTTTTTCTTATTCTGCTTAGAGTAACACCGGGGACTTTGAAACTTTCCTTTTATAAAGAAATTCTTTATGTGTCCCAGAATTTTGCTGTCAGCTCTTCTCACGCAGCACTGATGATCTCTGGCATTACCATTCTCTTTCTGCACAGACTAAACCAATGAAACATCATTCCACCTGTTATTGTGGTTTCTCTCTACTAATTTACTCCATTATTTTTGGCCTCAAGAGGGGGACACTATAACAGTGTGAGATATCTTATGGACTTGAAGAATAAAAGTATGAGAGTGAAAACAGGAATGCCACTATTTCCTGATCTGGACTGAAATATGGAATCACTTGTCCTAATCAACCCTCTCTTAAGATTACTTTTCTGCCTTCATTTTACCATATGCCAGCTGAGGATAATGCATTTTGTCTCAGTGAGGATTTGGATAATTAAAGGTTTAATGCAATCTTTATGTTATAATTTGGGTTATTTTAATGAAAACATTGTAAGCATATTTCTAGCAAATAAAGAATCAATAGCCTCAGGTTCTAAATATCTCAGGCAGTCCTTTTATGAACTTTAGAAAAATAACAACATCAGAATAATTGAATGGATTGACTTTTTGTTCACCAGATGAACCAAATTAAAATGTTTCAGTTAAAAAAAATATTTTGATCTGTGCTTTTTTTGCTTTCAACTTCTCTTAAAGATGCACTCAGATAAAATTGGAAATGTTAATTTGGAAAAAAAAAAGACAAATTTTTCTTTGTATGCTGAAATTTAGCTGTAAGTGTATGTCTGCTTCTCATTTGGTATACAGTCTCAGACATTAAAAATCTGAAGTTTTAAACAAACATAATATTTAAACAAAAAAATTGTAACCAGTTGTGTTCATCCAAAAAAAAGGATTAAGATTATACTAATTCCTGGAACAATAAGGACTTGGGAAGGGTTTTCTCTTTATTTGTCTGACTGACTCACTTTTTGAATGATTATTGCAATGCTGCTGGATTACAGTAATCACTGTTGCATGATAGGGAAACTGATGTCTTTGTTCTTTAAGTCCAAATAAATATCATGTTAATAAACAACATATACATGTTAACAGATAAAAGCAGATGTGTAACACTTCACCAGGAACATCAAAATATTATCAGCCTGAACATTTTCCTTCCACCCTTCAAATTTTAATAGAAAATACCCTGGGCCTTCTAACAAGTGTGGGGCAGGGTCCCATGCCATACCCCAATCTCCAACTGCTCCAACACACTAGATCCTTCCAGGATGCTGAGAGGACTCTGTTTTTCCCACAGCATCTGTCTGCACAACAACCTCATACCAAGGCAGTCACCATGCCCTGAAGAAAATCTTGTATCTGCACAGATGACAGATGACATGATTCAGGCTTGAAGGAAGACAGATGCTGAAAAGATCCTATGTTGGTATGGCAGTGAATGAGTTCATCACTATAACATAATGATCATAACATTCAACAACGTGTTATACACAGAGACCTTGCAGCAGGAATGTGGGTCAAGTCTGCTGGTGATCCTGGATCTGCTGAATCCTGGTGATCCAGCCACTCAGAAGTATGCCTTTTCTTTTGGACACTTGATGATCACACAGATTTTATATTATTTCATACACTTTTTATACAGGAAAGGTAGGCAGTAGTTTCTATCTAGGCTAGCATACAGTCTAGCTCCCCAGTAGCTGAAGCTCTGGTTTTTGGGAGATGGGAACATGAACTTCATGTTTCCCTTCAGAAAGAAGGGGAAAGTAATGGAAACCTAGGTTTATATATATGATGGAACCTTTCCTTCTCTACACCTTAAAAAGACACAGGCCTGTTGCCTATGCTACAGAGCCTGCTTTTATTCTCTAGTATAAGAATTATCTTGGTGCTCAGCTGTCCAAGTCTGTAAAAACCAAGGTAGTTTCTGCACTGAATATAGCATTGCAATACTTATTAGTCACAAAAATTAGACTGCATGGAAGTGTAGAAATGGTCCACTTTAGACATTTGCTTGTTTTCTCAGTATTGCATCTCTGCAGCTGTGGGGTCCCTGTGTGTGCCACTCACAGTGTGCTACCTGCTCCACCAGTGTTGGCAGAGTGTGAACATCAAGCAGCAATCCAGGCAGCGTCAGCCAGGCACATGCTGCTGAGCTACTGTGATGAGTGACTAGAGGTGTGAGGTTGTGTACTGCTGAAGAACTGAGCCTTGGATCTGCAAGGTACAGGCTGCTGTTTTTGTGTGCTGCATGATGCAGCAGCTGCTGTTGGTGTGGTGTCAAAGCATCCCTGCACCATGATCCACTGCACAGTATAGAGAAAATCATAATTTCAATAATGCTGTGTTGCTAATCAGATCTTACTTAAACCTTGTCATCATCAAGTTGTCTCTCATTTTGAAATACAAGTCCAGAAAATTCCAAAGGCCAGTACAACCCCACAGTAAAAAGCTAAAAAAGTCTCCAGCCATGCTGGTGAGTGCAACAACTGGTATATGCCTTAGACTTCAATTTTGTTAACGCTCCCCGTGTGATTCCACTGAGTAACCCCAGCTGACTTCAGTAGGACTATTTAGCAAGGCAAGCACTGAACTTGCTTGAGGAGAAGCAGTGTCATTGGCCAGGAGAATCTACAAAGGGAGGATCTGCAACATACCACCTTTTCGTTCATTTATGGATTAATTGTGCCAAGGTGTAATTCGAAAAGTGAGTTTCTGTCCCTGTTTGAGCCTGCATGGTTATCTGTTCATAGCAAACTCATGTGTGCGGTGACCTCTATAAAACTGTTATTTTCTATAATTGTGCCCATAACAATAAGGAATGATTAAAACTCTGATATAAAAATATACTTTTTTTTTTTTTTTTTATCCCAGTATCTTGCATCTGTCTTGGAAAAGACATGATCTTTAAAAGTAGGAAGCCTATTCATCTGCATATCTTAATCAGGAAACTATTTGGCCAGGTAAACTGTGCCAAGATCACAGAAAAGAACAGCTCTGTATCATTTCCCTGGTCTCATTCTCTAGCCCTTGTGCTTTTGCAAGGGTGATGAATTTTTAGCAAGACCTGAGTACATAGTGTCTTTAATAGATGCACATTCATGCTTTCATAGGAGTGCATATTGTAACCAATCTAAAAATACATACAGAATTGTGCTGAGTTTTCTCAAACAAAAGCTTTAAAATGTCATATCTTGTCATATGAGAGCCTGCAAATACTGAAATAAATATGACCTCTGCAATGTCCTATTTTTTCTCCCTTTTTTTTCTTTAAAGAAAAAGAAAATCCAGTGATGCACAATCTTGTAGCTACCCTCGGTAGTCCAATTAGTTTCTCATACAGGCACAGTCTGAAAAAATGAAATAGACTGTTTTTCATTGATTTATTGATCCTTCTTTTCCGCCCATCTCCTGCAATGTCAATATCCTTCCTTTCTCAGAGGGGT
The DNA here is from genome assembly GCA_024605025.1 of Megaceryle maxima. Lineage (NCBI taxonomy): Eukaryota > Metazoa > Chordata > Aves > Coraciiformes > Cerylidae > Megaceryle > Megaceryle maxima. Next base: position 19,062 of record JANHGN010017357.1, read on the forward strand.
GCATAGGGCAAGACAGATTAAAGCAAAGGGCATATGAAAGTGAGACACAGGGCACAATATGGAGGAAGTTGTGAGAAGAGGCAAAAGACTAAGGGTTATTTGTGAGGATTAACACAGATTTTGAGAGTTCAGCAGAACTTGTGGGGCAAATACACAAAGTTCAGAGATCTGATGGCATTTCTCTCCTTCCAGAAGATGACCAGTCATCAGTAATCAAAACTGGGAGAAACAATCACTCTGAAAAGATGGCCAAAAGAAAGGGAAATGCAGAACAATAATTTCAAAAGCAATAAATATGAAAGCAGCAAAAACCTCAGAGAAGCAGAGCTGCTGAATGTCAGAGCAGGGAGGGTACATCAGGACTACTGAGTTAGAAAATGAAATTTGCACACACTCAGAAAAAGTCAGTGAGACAAGATATTAAGAAAAAGTCAACAGCTCTAGCATAAAGCAGATGATTATATGAGCAGCTTTCCTTCTTCTGGAAAAAGAAAGTTTTGACTTGAAGAGAGCCATGAAGCAAATAAAATAGAAGAAATTTGCCAATACATTTTTATAAAAATTGAAAGCATATGTGTTGTGTTAAAATATATATTTTAAACAAACAAACAAAAAATACTTATAGTAATCTTTCAGTTGAAGAAGAAAATTTGGGCCAGTTTTAGACTTAGCCACTAGCAAGGATTGAAAAAGATCTGCACGTTACTGGGGTCTGAAGTGGGAAGGGCCCCTCCCCGCAGCACTGAATATTTGTTGCAGCATTGCTATGCTCTGTGATCTGCACAGGAAGCAGATCTGCAGTGCTTCCACTAGCCCTCGCAGGAGCCCAGGGCAAGGGAAAAACTTCACTTTTTGATTAAAAGTACTCTTCCCTGGCCTGTATTGCACAGATGTGACATAGGTGTTCAACTATCTGTCTGCATATGTGCTATGGCAGAGCAAGCTCAGATCCAAACTCACCAGTTGGCCACTGTCTGCTTATGCATGGGATGAAGAGGGCTGTGTTGAGATGCAGGGAAAGCCAGGGTGCTTATTGCAGGACCCTCTCTCACTCTCTATGAAGAGACCTGGAACACTGGGGTGATACTGGCTGCACCCAGGTCTTCCCTCTGCTCTGGAAGCAAACTCACATGAATGTTAACCAGACATGAATGTTACCTGAATGTTACCAGAAAAACAGCTCTGGGTCCAAATGAGGGTTCTGTTATTGCCTGCTATGAGACAGATAGGAACCATAGCACTCAGACATCAATGCACCTCCAGTAAACAATACGAGCACAGGAGACAAGTTACCCTTAGCACTTAGCAGCTCCGTAGGGCTCAGCAAAACCTAGTCAAACTCAATTGCTTTCAGGAGTCAGCAGACACTGCAGCACATCTCAGGACAAGAGACTTTAATGCATTTTCCATAGAGTCGGAAGACAGGAGTGAGAGGAGCTGTTTTGTCTGAAAATCCTTAACTCAGGTGATATGTTTAAAATGTGCCTGCCGACATAGTCTGAGATTGACACTAGCATTGCTGTGGGCATGCAGGGAAATGATCTGTACTGGGAAGTCCAGATCTAAATAAATGCACTCCTTTATGAAAAGCAAATTAAACTTACCCATAGTGCCAATTAAGAAATTTATAGCCTTATAAAAGCCTAGCCAACACCAAACTCAAATCTTAAGCAGACGTGTACAGTGCAAAATACTAACGTGCCACCCTTCTGCTTCTCTTGCTCCTTGCTCCATTTAAATCTTCCTCCCTAACCAATATTAAAGTGTCCTCACTTGGCCTAAGATAAAATATTCTTCAGGCTCAGCATTGGCCCACGTTCCGTCTAGTCTTTAAGTTTCCACTGGTTTCAGACCCAAGGCATTATGTGTCTCCATCTCACTGTTACTTAAGTGTTTATGGCATCCAAAGCTGGATGTCTCAAAATTGCTTAATGTTCAATTCCACTTCCATAAAAATTGGAGCCCCTCCTTTGGCAAACAGAACAGCTTGTCCACTGCTCCTCCCACCTTTCCACTCAAATGATGAGCACTGCTCTGCTACCATAGAAGTCGGTCATTTTAATGCTCAATGAAACTTTGATTCAGTGCTGCATGGGGTACTTAAAACCCTTTCATATTTCTTTACTATTTGAGAAATAGTGCCAGAGTAAAATGGATTTTCCTCCCTGCTGACTCTTACTAATGTTGCTGATTTATCACTTTACCAGTTGACTCCTAGGTCAACTGTTAGGTGCTGTCATGGCCCCTCAAAGGAGAGGCAGAAGGCTCCAGTCAGCTCAGCATTCAGAGACAGGTTAAGCACTTGCTTGGGAAAGTGTTTCTGCTTCATTCACTTTGTGGGTTTTCTTTTTACTTAGCAACTTGGCTCGTCTGTAACACCACCTCTCTGTCCTTACACTGGTTTCTATTCCCCATTCCCAAGCAGAAAATTAACAAAGACCCTTTCCTGCAAGGGCTGCAAATATCACAGGTCTGGTATGCATAAACCAGATCTATGTCCATTATTTTCTTCAAAGCATTTAAACATCATGGCTGCCATTAATAGTTTTTTATTGCTCTACTTATCCCTCTCCTTTTTGCAGAGAAAGCTGAGATGCTAAATAGTGTTGTGAAAGTGTTGTGTCTAAGTAATACCTTGCTGATATAGTATTCTAGTATCTGGCTATTAATTACTATTATAAAAATGGTACAATATGTGGATTTGAATTGCACTTTCAAGTTCTTCAATATAAGATTATTTTTTCCCTACTTTTTGATCCTTGTGCAAAACTACTATCATAATAAAGGATTTATTAATGAAATAGTAAAGAATTATTTATTCACATTATATATTGTCTTGTGATTTCTTCAGCCCATACCTCAAAGATCTGAAAGTTTTTGTACCCCACTGGAACTGGCTGCACAGATGGTCAGTTTTCAGTCTGTAGCAGCATGCCAATCACTGTTTCTCAAAACATATCCTTTCCTCCAGAGAGCAATGGGTTCCTGAGCAAATCCAGGTGATGCCCAGAAAAAAAATCTCTCTTTCTGGAGGGTACATACAAAATATGGGGGAGATGAAAATTATCAGGAGAATTAAATACAGGGCCATCCTTAAAAACAAATCTTGGAAAATTCATGGTTTGAACTTTTAAGTCACATAGGATAAACCTTTTTATAAATATATATCATTTGATAGCTGTGTACTAAGTCACTGAGAAATGAAAGAACTGAAAGTACGTGATTGACCTGAGCAGGAAAGGCAAGAAAAGGACTGGTTTTTCAGCAATCAGTACAGCCTGTTCTTTAAAGGAAAAGATTTCTCGTTGTTGAGAAAGAGCAACAAGTCCATAGTTATATGAGAAAAAGGGTAAGTTCTCTAAAGATTTATTTAAAACAGATTAAAAAATGGTGTCAACTTTCCTTACTGCTTATTGCCAGTAACAAAGACTGAAATTTGGGATGTTTCCATTTGAACTTCTATTCTTACAAAGATCTTTTAAAAGAGTAACTTCTCTTGTTAAAAAACAAGCAGTGTCTAGACCTACAGAGAGCTTGACACTCATGTCTGCTAGCATCAATGGCTGCACTCATGCTCTGGCATAGGCAGTATCTCATGTCACTTCACATGGCTACATACTTTGGGGTATTGCCCAAAAAGATCACGATCTTCCTGTCCTTGCTTTTTTATCATAATCAGAAATAACAAAAGACAGTTTTCAGTATTAAAAGACACAACTCGGTCCCTTTCATTCATCTTCCCCTTTTCAGAAAAGTAGTAGATATTTTATGTCTGTGAGTTAAAGCTCAAGAGATTTCATCCTAGCCCACAAAGTGGGATAATTGCAGTAGCTCAATACCTCTACAGAGTGCTAAAATTTGATGTTGTCTCATCCACAGCTGTGTAAGGAACTCTTAGGGTCTCACTGACCTACTGGAGCAACAGCCAGCTCTCCCTGCATTCACTGGGAGTTTGCCTGCCTGAGACTTTGCTTCTCATTCATTTCCACAAAACTTAACAGTGTTGCTAACCAGGTGGAGAGGTTTCATTATTTTCCTCCTCGGCCTTTTTCTCTGGCTTCAGGTAAATGATCTCTTCCGTAACCGATATGGAAGTTTTAGTTCATAAGTGCAAAACACTGTCCTTTTGCCATGGTGAAATGTCACAAAATTAGTGCATGATTTAAGAAAAAATCAAGAAGTTTGTATTTCCACAATAGCAGCTTTGCAAAGGAAATTCTGGGAAATTTACACAGCTGCTTTTTTCTTGGTATTTTAACTTTTATGTTCAAATTTCATCCAGGTAGTAGGAGAAAAAAAAAAAAAAAAAAAAAAGCAGAACTTTTGGAATGTGAACTAAACTAAATTAGCAGCAGGGTCAGAAGCTCAGACTGAAGATTATAATAAATTCAAGAAATATATCAGTCTCCTTGCATTCTTTTTTGTTGTTGTAGGTTGTTTTGAGAGTGTTTTTTTGTAGCACTCTGCACAGGTCTTTATATAAAATGCACTATGGGGGTTATACACAACATTCCCAGCATTTTTTGATCACCAACCACAGCTTTTTCATTTCACAGATCATTACAAATTTGATAGAGTGATTATACAGAGACAAATGGCCATATCCTGACACATTCTCTGCATGTAGATTGGTTAAAATAATGTATTTTCTTGCCTGTGCTGAGAAGCACATAGTTTAGAGGGACGCATGAATGGTGGTAATAGATGTGTTCTTTTGGTAGGATTAAGTGCTATATTGTTTACTGTTATTTAACTGGCAACCAGTGTTGATTTCTTTGTAAGTTATACAGTAGCAGTACCCTCATTAGAAGATATTAAAAAAAACTTAATTATATCTTGTAATAACTACGCAGAAAGTTATTGTCAATGCACTGCAAGAGCTTTCTGGACCGAGTGTGCCTCACTGTGTTAAGGTCTGATT
>JANHGN010017358.1:0-35324 GCA_024605025.1 Megaceryle maxima
GGTGGTGAGGGGGTAGGGTACTGTGGGAGCAGCTGAGTGGGTGCTCAGCTGCTGGCTGGGAACACCCCACCAAATCTACCCCTCCTAGTAAATGTGAGTTGTCACTCCTTCAGTTCATTTTGGTTTAATGAATAGTAACCTACAATCTATTGACCATAAGTGAATTTTTTTTTTTTTCTGTAGAAAGAGTGTAAGAGAGCCTAACCTGTTGTCTAACTTGGACATAGCCTCTTACACAGTAGAAACCTACATGGACTCATATGAATCTTGACTGTCAAGCCTGTCTCTCACTGCTATGAGATGTCCACGGAAAAACATAGTCTACTATCTATTAGGTATATCCACTCACACGATTCATGTTTTTAAAAACATCTGATATACTGAAGTATAATTTAAAATCTCCTTGTAAGATGAACAGCTTCATTGCAGAGCAATAAAGCAACTGCATTCTGCCAGGCTACAGACAGTCCTTCTACAGGCATTGCATTCAGTACCATAGAGGAGATGCACAAATTCAAAGTTTTCATGCCATTTTTTCTAAATAGATGTGACAGAACAAGGGAAACTTATGACAGCCATAACCTGTGTGCAAATGGAAACACAACCACATCTGTAATATTGTTAGTTTGCATTTCAGTGCTAGCTAAACACTTTTGGTCATTATGTGCAAATGGTGAATCCACTACCTCCGTCTTTTTTGTCTTCAAGGCAACAGGTAAGATTATATTATGCTGACAGGGGTGGCAAAAATCCAGGTAATGGCACAGATACAGAACACTGCTCTGTCATCAGATCACGACATTTTCACTTCTGTGTTTGTAACTGAATACTACAAAGAGGTTTTGTGTATTTTACAGCTGATATTACTATTAGCACAGTAGCCTCCACATGCCCTTGTCAGACTCATGGTCCCATGTTCTTAAGTCAGCTGACATCCAGTATCAAGATCAAGGTCTTGGAGCAGGGATGGAATCTATCTACTCTACTCTTCTTTCTCACACTTTCCATTTTTTTGCAGATGATAAATTGTCCCAATACAATGAAAGGGGTTTCAATACTGTGTTTCCCTACAGAAACCCAAAGCACTGCTCTGAGACCCTTATATATCAGCAAAGCAAAGGTCACACCAGTATTAGTTTCACATAGAGTGGTAAATTCAAAATTTAATCAAACCCACAGTTTGGCTGTGCCCACAAAAATCACACCATCTGTTATTTAGAAGAATGCCTGGGGAAACTGCACAAGACATGCTCTTCTAGAGGGATGTTTGCCGAACCTAAACCAGAAAGTCATTTCAGAACTGATGCAGAACTAAAATCAGAGAATCAAGCATGAGTCCCAATGCATATAAACCCCAAGAAGGGGACCTATGAATTGTGTAGCAACAGCCCCAGCTGCAGTATCTCCATATATTTAAACTATCTTGGCCATTTTCTGCAGCAAGACGGGGAACTACTTCGTGACAAGAGTACTTGTTCAGGTAAAGGGCCTTTTTTGGCATATGGGAAGAATTCTCCACTCCTTTCCATCTCCTCTCCATCCAGGTTATCTGAATCATGGCTCCAGTTCCCTGATAAAGGCTACCTGTGCCTGTAATAAAATAGAATGGATGGTTCAAAACCAGCAGACGCTCCCCTAAAGAGTCTGACCCACTGAATTCCAGCGGAGATATTCTGTCTCTGACCCAGCAGCCCAGGGACAGCAAAGCCAAGGGTCACCTGCAGGGATCATCTAACAGCCAGCAGTTCAGGGGGCTGAAGTCTCTTTAAATACATGAAAATGCAATGCATGTGAAAAGATGCAACTGCCTTTGGGGAGGTTTACATCTGTCACTTTTTCCATCTCGCAAAGCCACAAAGAAAACAGTGTAGGTGGACGGCTGAAGATTGCTCTTCTCAAAGGCTTCCTCCTGAAATGGGTGCCTACGCTTTAATACTGACTAAGCTGCAGGGCTTTGCTTCTGATCTAATTAGATAATGATACTGCGATACAAAAGGAGAGGTTAATCTTGACTACCTCTTCAATCTCCTTTCCTTGTGTACAGTTGTAAACAGCCTGGAAGCATTTGGAGCCACTCCTTCTTATGTGTTTTAGTGTCAGCACTTGCACAGAATGGCTACAAGTGTGGATAATTAGGTGAGCTGGAGAAGAGGAGACAGCAGAGACCATCCTTCAAAACACACTGGACAATTCATACAAATCCTTAGGCATATTAGCACCAGCATGGCTAGCAAAAAAAGGTGATGGCAATAATGCAGCTCTTGCCACCCCTATCCACTCCCCTCATCCTTGTGAAGAAGAGACCATGGAGCACTCCTGCTCACACACCTGAGATATGTCAGGTGTAAGGGGTACACAGTGCAGATCCTCTTGAGGCTGACCACAACCAGACAATATCTTTACCAGCCCTTTCCCACATGAGAGGTGGTCATGGAAGGCAAATGTATCCATAAGGGAATGTGGACATCCACTGAGAGCACAAGAGATGTTTCTGGGAAGTATCCTCCATTTGCAAATCTTGGGTGCTGTTATTTGCCTTCCCCAGTGCAGTCACAGGACATCTCTAGCCCCCAAGAAAACCATCCAGAAAAGCATCTCTACCATATTCCTGTTCTTCACACCACTTGCTCACTGGCTCTTGCAAATCAAAGCACGTGTTCCTTCTCATCAGTTTGCAGAAAACCTCAGTGTTTTCCTTCTGCACCCCAAAATACACAGTCCTTCCAGTCTTCTGTCACCAGCAAACCATTATTCAAACAACCAGAAGTAGCAGGCATTTATCTGGCATGGAAGCATACTCTCCTTTACACCTAGTAGGAAAGTGAAGTGCAATAATGCTCAGCTAATAAAGAAGGAAATTCAGACAATGGTGTTGGCAGGGAAAATTGCCCAAGCATGTATGAATTGGACCCACCATTGATACACAGGAGAGCACCAATCCATTCTTTCTTACAACTTCTAAAGAAAACAAGAACAAAGCACAAGCAATCTGATTACAAGAGAAATGACTGAGAGCAGAAAATTACCCAATTTATGAAATGCAGTAAGTCCCTATTGAAAAGCATAAGCAAAATACTGTCTTTTCTTTCTACCATTCTTTACACCACTTGCATTCAGGTGGATAAAACAGCTTCCATTTTACAGTCATTTTTCCTGCTATTTTAGCTTGTTATGCTGTTAATCCAGTAGTAACAGACTTAATCCACTTCTAAGCAGCCAATACTCTTTTGCTTTTCATTTTAAAAAGCATCAAGTTGTTACTGCTTTTCTATAATTATATCATATAGTCACCACAAAGGAGAAGGAATATACACCTCTATAAAAATGTTACCTTCAAAATATTTGCTGTAGTGATACACAGCCAGTTTTTGTACATACATAAATATACCTGAGTGTATGGGCACATGTGTATATATACTTATATATATGAAAAGAGAGATAATATGTATGTACATATATACTCACAGACATATTTACACATATCTATATTAATATATTAGATGTATCTATAAATACACATTAATATTAAATGTATTTATCTATAGGTATAAAGATAATGGACACACAATATACTCATAGATTACTAAAAAGAATATTTAGACATCTTGGCAAGAAGCAATACGTTACTTTTTGCATTCTGAAAGGCAGGGCCTATATTGGACAATGTCTGCTGACACATTTCCACCACCATATAAACATGCTTTCACTCTCTCATTTGTAATGCTGAATATCTGAACAGAAGTTGGAATTCAAGTCATTATAAATTTTCTTAGGTTAAAACTGTGGGTGATGAGAGGGAGGGGGAAAAAAAGATGGCTTTTGCTTTATTACCCTGGTAGTCAAAAGTCCAGTTAGGCCAAAGCAGCATAGTGGTTGACATTCAGCTTTTGTATTTTTCAGAATGCAGTTTTAGCAGCAAACCACACATATGAATGCAAAAGTGTCTTTAGGTATTAGGCCATACTCTTCCTTTAGCAAGCTTTATTTATTTCAGTTAATTTATACCACAGATTAATTTGGTCCAAATTGTTCTATCATAAGACAACACTCCTGGCAGACTGTTGATAACTGTTCACTGGGTAAATTCTATCTATTATGCCACTGCAGGGACTTCAAGGTTCACTTGGCCCTGTACTTTTAAAGTGATACAGTATGAATGTCTGAGATGAACTGTAGGTTGGCTTCGAAGCTGGATTTATTGCAGAATGTGTGTCACTTTTTGCTCCAACTCACTTTGCTTGAAGAGTTGATTTTTCCTACCTGTCAATAAGAATCAAATGCTGCGTTTTAAAATGCTATAGCCATGCCCTGTATGGGAAGGCCTGCTTTATTTTTATTTATTCCTTTGCTTCTATAATGTGCACATGCTGCAGGCAGAGCACATGGGATTCAGGAAACTGATGCTAATCATTCTGTTTGGACGCTAAAGAGTAAATATGTTAATTGTCATTATGCATATTCAGAAGTTTCACCTTTTTTGTTTCTTTTAAGTTTCTCCAGGTGCCATACTATTACTGGACAAGACACAGTCATTCTCTATGAACATCTTGTGTTACAGTAATCCCAGGGTTCATGGACTTGTGACTACTTTAGGTAATGTATTTCTCCTTGCGGTTTACATTGTCTTTTTCCCAGACAAGAAATCAAATTATTCAGGACAAGAAATTATTCAGGAATGTCTGTCAAGCTCTGTTTTTGATATTGCAGCTCACACACATACTCATAACTTAGCCTTTAAGACAGCAAAACTTGATTTATTATCATCACAAGTGGCAGCAACTTGATTCCTTGTTTGCAGTTACTCACAATTTTCCTGAAACATTCACATGTAAGGGGAAAAATGCGCCAGTGTGAGTTACACTTCACTGATGATTTACATCACAGAAAAACTTTCTGTGGGCTTAAACAAGCAATTGGCCAGATGCATTATTTAATTTATTTTTAAATATAAAGTTTAGAAAAATCAAATCAGCCAAGAAGGTCTAAAAACTGTCTTTTTCCATTTACATCATGAAAGGCTGGTCACACTGAGGCTCAGAGGACCAACCCTGCTAACCTACCCAGTGTAGACGCAGCCCCTTAAGTCAGCCAGTCTGACAGTACTCAAAGGAATAGGACACCACCACTGCTCTGGGAGGAAAGCCCACCAAGATGTGTCAACAGGGTAACTCTCTCCCTGGAATGCCATGCAAGCAAGAGGGGTCAATAGCCTGCTGGGGAATAGAACTTACCATGTCATGCAGGGGGAAGAGAAGTTTGGGATGGTGTAAAACCAGTCATGGGGTAGCTATGGGAATTAAGGAGAGTGAGAAATACTTATCACAGGACATTTAGGAGAATTGCCAAAGGTAAGGAAAGGGATGGATCAAGGACCAAGGGTGAACAAGCCTGAGAAAATAGATGGAAAAGAGGATTAAAGGGGCCAGACGCATGTAAACAGGCAGCTGGTCAGTACAATTGTCTGATCAAGCACTGTCCTTGATCACCGCAGTCCAACCTGTACTAGTGCTAAACACTATTCCCAACTATCTACCGTGTGAACGCACTCCCTGCTGTGAGCCTGTGCACATGAACACTACCAAATACCATAATGGACCCTCTGTCAAGTAGCAGAAGTTTGTGCATCAGCCACTGGAATGAGCGGTTGCAAACCTGAGGACTTTTAGGTCTAGGGGCCAACTAACTGCAGGACACCATAGTCTTGGCCGGTGCCTGGACTGAGAGAGTGGACAAAATCCACCAGTGGAGAGACTTCTCTTGTGTGCATGTGCAACCCATAGGCGGACAGTGGGGAGGAATGGCAGTGAGCCATCAGTGGTGGTCAGGTTTGCACAAGTGCCATCTGTCTTTAGGTAGCACTTCTCTCCTTGTGCTGGTCCGTATGGTTGGCAGAGTATATTGCAGGTACAGAAGTGTACATGTGCCTGTTGGGAATATGTGCCCTGCCTCATTATTAACTGGACATGTAAATACAGAACCAAGTCTGCTATGTACCAGTTTGGCTGGGGCATGAGGAACGTTCTCAGGTCCTGAAGCCCCACCAGATTTGGCAACTGCCAACAGTCTCCTTTTACAATCACCACAATTAGAAGCTCTTACAAGCTTCCTGTGAGGAACTCACAATTCTGATTGCAAAACACATCCGATTACAAAACCAACTGGTTTTCAGAAAGGTCTCCAATCCAGCATCTACATGCTTAATATTTATTTACAGTCAGTTTTCTCCTCTGGGGACAATTCTCCTTCAAGTAATTCTCAAAGACTCAGGGTCAAAATCAAAACCCAAGAGAGTAACTTTTCATGGACAGCTGTATACAGATGCACCCCTCTGTATTTTTCCTTGTCTTTCTGAATCTCACATTTCTCTTGTGGCAGCACATGACCTTCACTTCTCCGAGTGGAGAAGGAAGAGAAACTCAGTCCAGACTGCCACCCACATGCTTCAGCTTTATGATCCTCAAATAGTTATGTTAAACAGTTGGGCCTCAATATTCATATTCAGTAAGCTGGCTGAAATTCATGGCTTTTTGACCCAGAAAAAATAACTGCCCTTTCTCTAGTAGCAAATATTTACCTTTAATCCCTTCTTTATAACACTGTACTCATTTACTAATTCTAGCCCTGTCATGCTGGTGCTATTAGAGCATTTAATTTCTGAAGTACTGAGGTAATAACTGGATCATGACTAAAAAAATTATACTAGCCATGCTCTGTCAGTGCAGCCTCATCCACTTGACTGCATCCACAAGCATGAAACAAGACAAAAAAGGACAGAATTTAACTCCGTTGCTTAACAAGAGTATAAAACCTGTTATATTCCCCCCCCCCAAAAAAAAAAATTCAGATTAACTAGGTGATCAGTTCATTTGAAGTTCATTTCTTCTCTTGTCTGCCATAAAAGCCTACCTTCTGAAGACCATTAAGAGACAGAGCAGAGGTCTCATTCTCATTTACCCAGGAGCCTGGCCACTGCATCTTCCATGTTCTCCTCTCTTCTGTAGCAGATGTACCACAATTATAAACAACATTTGTTATAATTCTAAACATGCAAAGCAGGAAGAAATATGATTCTTACACAAAAGATGTAGGCTGTAGATACTAGATGAGAGGCAGATGGTAAATTATCTTGTAAAGCCAACGTCTCTGCCATTTACTTTTCTTTGGAACAGATACATAACAAAAAAAAACCCAAAACAAAACAAAACAAAAAAAAAACCAAACCCAAAAAACACGAACAAAAACAAGCGGTTAACTCAGTTTGACTATTATGTAATTCCATGTAGTTCTGATAAGAATTTGGATGGTTTCATTCCTATCCTCTCTGAAGAGAATTAATTCTTCAGAGTGCATCTGTTTGTCCCTCTGAAATCAGCAAAGTCTAAACGAACTGTAAATGAGAATACAAGCTGAACAGCTACAAGAAAGTCCAATCCAGTAACACAGCTACAAAGGTTCCTGCAACATGACTCAAGACATATTTCAGCATTTGTCTCCAGCCACACCACTTCCTAGCTATAATTATTTTATCCTTATTTCAGAGACACTTACACAGCACTAGTCCTTCTGTATTTTATACTACCACTTACGTTCTCTATCAAATATTCATTCTAAAATCTTCTAAGAGATGAAGTACCCAAAGGTCAAATTAAACTGAAATCTCTGCGGTAAAGCACAAAATTCACAAGGCAGCCATCTTCAAACTTCTGAATCATCATCAAAGGGCTATTTCAATAGGTCTCCCGACAGTAATTTCAGGAACAAATGAAATATATAAGAATTTTCTACTTGTAGGAAGCTAAAAATAGTTACTGAGAACAGCCAAAATTTCTTGGCCTTCCATGTACGTGCTGTGACTCTTTTCCAAAATACTTAACATGTGGGTTTGGGGATGACCAAGTTAAAGAATTGGTTGAAAAGGGCAGTAATTCTTCCATACATACTTTATGACACTTTCTTTTCATGTATATATATGTTGTAAGCATGTAACTTCTTTTGATGTATTTGAAAGTTGGTGAAAGTTTGGATGGGTGTGGGGACTCAGTCCTTCTACCTCCTACATAATGTAGGCTTTGATACCAAGAAGATGTATGCTACAGCTTGGTCCTGGGCTTGATGAGGACTCTGCCAGTCCTAGGCACTAAAGCTGTGCTTGTTAATTAACTTCATACTAGAGAACTGTATTTTAATCCACATGGTGCAGTCTAAGTAAGAGCTGGTGGTTTTGTTGTCCTCTGTACCAATGGTGTTAAACAAGAATTGCTAGCTTCTAGGTTCAAAGACAGCACAGTGGACAGGCCATCTGAACCACTAACATTTCAGCTTGTTACTGTCCAATGCTTTAACAGAGAAAAAAAGACAGATCTTGTGCAGAATTCTCTGATAGAAAATTTTGTAATACAAATGGCATGTGAAGTCTTTTGGAAGTAGTATCTAAAAAAAGAGGGTCATTTTGTCACCTTACACAGATGTCATGTTTCAACAAGGTCTTTTATTGAAGTACTTAAATAAATCAACCTGGCAAGATGGTAGATGGCTGGTTCTCAAACAAATGAGAAAGCAGATAAAAGCAACAGAAAACAGAAGAGTAAGGGTCAGTGGTCAATCAAGGAAGAAAGCTTACCCCTGAGTTTCAGGGAATCTTTACTGGGCTATGTGTTGTTCAACCTACTCCTAAACAGTTTGAAAAAGGAGGCAAATAGCAAGATGACAGCATGAATACCAAGAGCCTGCTTAGGTTCAGAGAGCAAGTGAATGATTTTACAGAAGAAAAATCCATCAAGACCTAGTAAACACAAAGATACTACCTCTAGTTCAGGAAATCTCAGAGCTGCAAGTGCAAGTACCCAGGGAAACATTACTACTACATGATTGCCGGCACTTGAACTCTTCCCCAAGCATTCAGCTCTACCTGCTGTCAGAGACACCAGGCCAGGTGGACCTTCTCTGACTTAATATAATGGCAAACTGACTAAAACTCCCAGCATATTTTTGTTAAAATATCAGTCTAATGTTAGATATATATCCTTACATACCTCGAGTGCAGGTCACAGAGGTGCCAGAGATAAGGCATGGCCATTTTAGTTAATGCATTTAAGTTTTGCCTCAGGGATATTCATATTGAGACTGAACACCCACCCTTCATTTTGCAATGCTTTAATTTTAAATCCAAATCAGTTCACTCCCGTGTGCTAAACTATTATGTACATTTTGCTGGTATTCTCCTTGTGTATTGTTTGGAGGAAGTCTCGAGATGCTCATTTTAATACTAAGACCAATCATTGTTTTCTAATGGAAGAGAAAGGTAGCCCTCAGTTGAATGGGTAGTTGTGAATCATAATGCATCTGAGTATTCCTTGTGAGGGTCTGCCACATTTTGAGTAGTATCATGTTCCCTGAACTTTGTCTTCCCAAAGCCAGTCAGTTTACCTACAAGAACAATGCCACAAGGAAGTGTGAAGTAATTAATTTCTTAGAGAATACAGAGCTGAACTCCAAGACATTAAACCCCCTGAGAACAAATGACCTGCCTTAGTAAGCAGGTAAGTTTAGACCCCATGAACTTCCAGAGGGCCATTTCCAACATGGCATGTAAATACACATGGAAAAATAGACTCCAATAACATTTTTAATCTTGAGCTAGCTTCTGTTCACGGTTGCTTTTGTGATTTCCCTTTCCTTTCACTGGGGTTATGGAGAACCCTGATCAACCATCTGATGACTGAAGACTTCAATTGCAAAATGACTCTTGCTTCATCTTTCTTCAAACATATCTTCAAACTATGGACCGTATTCTACTTTGAAATGTGAAAAAAGTACACCCGTTTGATGGTGCATGCTGTCTCTACCTCCTCAACACCTCGAGCAAGACATGACTGCATATAGGCAGAGGACAGCCAAGCATTTCATCAAGTCCCACTCAAGAGTACAGAAAGTTGTAGTGGAGGGCTGTCAGGGTGAGTTACAGCCAGCCCCCAAGACATGCTTACTGTGAGATAGAAACAGCAGAGACCACAGCTCAAACTCCTGACAACCCATCATCAACACTGCCATCACGTCTTCCCTTGCATATCAATGCTGCAGTATTTTAATTGGTATCTGTCTGAAACTTCCTTCCTTGGCCACAAGTTTTCACAACAGTAACTAATAAAATTCAGTATATTAAAACATTAGCTTGAATGAAAAACAGTCAGGTCATTGCAACGTTTAGTTTTAATAAACCATACAAAAAAAAGAGAAAGAAGGAAAATACATTCTACTTACACAAAAACTCAGTGACCAAAACTCACCAAGTCTAAGTCAAGACACATTTCCATAAAAACTTCCAGTTACCAAAAAAACAACAAAAAAAATCAAAAAACAACCACCACAAACAAACAAACAAACAAAAGAAACCCACAACTATAACAATGGGTTCCACATGGAAGAAAATAAGTAATGCTGAAGTAAGGTCATATTGGGAAACAGTAGAAGTATCAGACAAAGGGGCTGACCAAGACTTCTTCCCAATAACCTCCATTTCATACAACCCATGCTCTTGAGGACACTAGGAAGAATCATGTATCACTTAATAAAACGCTGTGAATTATTCCAGTAACAGTGACTGCTCCGTGCATTTTTACCACCTTGAGACAGCTTAGGAGTTAAAAGAAAAACTGCATGGATTTTATCAAGGTTGAAACATGCATTTAGAAATCCTCTGCTAAAAATCATGCTTCATTTCTATTAATTTCGCTAGCATTTTAAGTGACTGAAAAAGAATCCACAAAATATTTGCTTAAAGAGCTTTCTACCAGTATCACAGTTCATTTCCACCAGCTTAACTGGTTTATTCTCTCTAACATATGGATCTTAATTTGCATACATCCTGCACTCCAAGATGAAAACACACTCTCAGACAAAGCAGGCAAAAATGGACAAAAACAATACAACCCATCTGTCAGAGAAAGGAAGGAAAAAAACCACAACCCCCCAAACCCTCTCTCGCAAAGTGGGTTTTGCTCTTTACTGCTCTGCATCTTTTCCTCCCATCTTAGCAACAGCGCCTGGAGCAGCCAACCAGGGCCCGGGCGGTGGGGCGAGAGCATCTCCCTGCCGGGTTACTGCCGTGCATTGCCCGCCAGTAACCGCGCCGGGCCAGACCCAGGCTGTGCATGCGGCACCTCTACCGCAGTGCACCTGCTGGGGATGAGCAAAGGCTTTTTCCGACTCCTCCAGCAAGGATTAGCAAATAATTTAGGGCAAATCCTCCCCTCCCCATCCCCCCAACACCCCCCCTCGCCTTTTTCATTTGGGTCTTTGGATATGTCCGGGGCGGGGGGAGGGGGGAAGAGTGAAAGCTTTTAAATGAAGTCATAGAAAGGATGCCGCGAAAGAAACTAACTAAACAGAAAGAAACAGGTCTGTCCAAGCGCACGTACCAGAACTAATTCGAACTAATTCATAACAGACCACCAAAGCAAATCAGCAAAACCCAGCCTGTTTACATCTGCTGAAGATTTGACAGTGTGTTAAGTTTCCAACTTACGCAGAGATCACTATTAACATAATGCACAGAGCTCCTAGCTGGAATGTAAGTATCTAGCTGTTCTGGTGACACTATCTTGGGACTGTGACGACCACTTTTTGCGTTTCCTGAATATCAAGTAACCTGCCAAAGACTCCAAGCTTCCCTATCGGACACAACTGAACCATCCAGAATTAAGCACGGTCCTTTATTCCTCTCCTTCCACTCCTGCCATTTAACGTGCTGAATCTCAAACTGTGACAACCTTATGAGAAAAGACAGCACCTCTCTGGCAGATTGTTTCCACAGGCTCTGAGCTGTTAGAACAAACCCAAAATATCAGAAATATCACATTTTCTGCTGAGCATGAAATTTCTGTATTGCTACTAAATCTCTCCATAAAAATACCTGGCCGCATTTTGACTGGCTGGAGCCCGTTCCCTCAGAGGTTACTAAAGACCAAATCCTACCAGAACTTATGCTCGAATGCAGCACAAATGAGTCATTACAGTCCTAAAAATAACAACGGAGAAAATTCCAACTAAAATGTTGCCTAATTAACCATGAATACTGACAAGTATGAGGGAAAAAAAAAAAAAAAGTAATCCCTGAGTATTTGTGGAGTTTTGAAAGCTAATTCATTACTACTTTCTTGCTAGATGCACTCAAGCTATGTAGCAACAGTATTTCCATTTCCAGCCTACCACCTAGAAACAATAAAACAAATGTCATCTGGTGGGAACATAAATATCTGTATCTTTACAAAGTAAAGCTGAATTAATCTGACCAAGACAGAAGGCTCCAAAGTACTTTTCATGCCCTCTTTGTATTTGGGACTATCCATAATTTTATTCCCAAATTCATTCTATTCAGATTACTTTACGGCGCTTTTAACACAAATGACAGAAACCTAAGGCACTGATATTTCTCTGAAATCTTCTTCCAAATAATTTTCAGGCAGTCCTAGTATTAAAACCTACAAGTCTACAATTTTTCTATAAACTGGTAAAGCCAGTATATGTTTCTGTGGTTTGCATTTCAAACTACAGTTTAAACAAAGAGTTCAGAAGCCAAGATAAGATTAACGTTCAGATCTCTTTCTCAACCCTTAGATAAATAGCTTCGTGACAGGACAGTGAAACTCTGGCCACGTTTTGTTCTGAAGCTCTGCAGATCTTGCTTTTCTACATTTAATGAGCACACACTGGATCTAATGTCAGACTCTCCTCTTTCTCTTCCCCTCCAAGCCGGATGGCTCCCTTGTCCTAAAAGAAAGAAGACATTCTCAGACTAAGCGGCCCTATTATTTCTTTGTGTGCTGAAGTTTCCTTTCTCTGGCTTTGCCAGTTCATCTTCATCTTGCAACATGGTGTCTCGACTCCAGGAATTCTGCAGCTTTCTTAAGCAAATCTTGAGCTTGCTAACCCACAGGAGACCCCTGGGACATGCCTGAAGATAAGCTGGATTCAAAGACTGAGACACATTTTCCATTCTGGAAGATCCTTAACCTCACAAGATCTGGATCAAGTCGCTTATCAGTTTTCTTCAAAACTGAAGAAACAGTTGACTCTACCAGTTGACTAATTCCCTAAAGACTTCATGGGGAAAATGCCAGGGTCATCTGAGACCTTCTGAAACTCTTTACCTCTGTAACCTTTTACAAATTCCAATATTGCTAAGAGCTCCTAATAAACTGAATGGGTCAGATACAGCTGCTTTGATCAAGGACTCACCTGCCAGATTCCTTTCCTGTTACCACTGACTTTGAGAGGAATTACACCATGAATGAGTCAGGTCCAGAGTCATATCAATCTTTGCTATGAACTTGATAAAACCACATTAAAATGAGTAGAGCAGCACTTACCATATAATTCTGAGAATGAAAATGCTTTTTTTTTTTTTTTTTTAAGAGAAAATGAGATTTAAGAGATAAACTAGGCATTTTAAGGCTGAGACACAAATCAATTAAAAATTCTAATTTGAAGACTACTCTGGCTTATTTAGTTTCTTTGTTGCTAACACATAATGCAAATTCACATTTCTTTGTGCTTTTAATAAAAAGTAAAATGATGTTGCATACCATGCTTTTCATTGTCTAAACAATAAAGCTAAGTACAGAACACAATGGCAGCATTACTAATTATTCCTCCTCTTGCTAATTTACAGCCTAACCTTAACATTACTTTGATATACCATTTTTACAACATTTTTTGTTGTTGCTCTTTATCTGAATTCCTCTCCAATACGCTGGCACAAACTGTCCTTGAGAAGAAACTATACTTCTTCCTTTGTGATCCAACACTCATGAAATGTTTTAACTAATTCATTACAGTCATAGAAAATGATTTTTTCTAAGCTCTGTTTCAGACTAGAGATACCATTAATTTAAAAGGCATATTTTTATAACAGTATCCTTTATTGCTTATTGCCACAACCACCACCTAAGAACAACGTGAACTGAGAGACATCTCCCTTGGGTTTTTTCAGCTTATACATACAATTTTATTGTTTTTTTTTTAAATTCACTGCACTTCCTACACAGGACTTTGTACTTTCAGGAGTGTGTTTTCTGCTCCTCTTCTCATAAAAAAAAGTGAATTTAAACAAAGAGAGATCCTTTTAGTAAAGGGAACCCACAAGGAGCTACAACCACCACCAGTGTCTGGAGGCATAATATTGCCCTTCTGTTGAGCAGAGACAGATTAAAATCTACTGTAGTCCCAGCTTCCCACTGGAGGACAAACCAGTAACAGGCATTCAGAATAGTTTTATGCATAATGCATTCACCTACAAGCCCGTGGGTTTTAAATTGAGATAGCCCAAATTACACACAAGCAATTCTACTTGTAGAACCACTAAAACAATTCAAGGAATCTGAGAGTTTGGTCTCTACCTTCATTTGAGACTATTTAGGCAATTTGATTTTCTATTTCTCTAATGGAAAAACTTTTTCTATAAAAAAAACAATCCCTTGAGTAGAGAACATGGCTGGGAGTAAAGTTTGTTTCTAGGAGATTTCTATAATCTGACCAGCAACTCACTGAATCATAGAAAGAGGGGACCTCTGGAGGTCACCTAGTCCAGACTTCTACTCAAAGCAAGAGGATCACCAATGCCATATTGGGTCAGCCGTGGCTCTGCCCAGACAAATCTTCTATACCACTCTGGTATGGAGAAAGCACGCTGTCTCTGGGTGACCTGTCCCTGTGCTATATCAACATCCTGGTGAACAGGTATTTCCTAATGTCTACCATAAGCTACCCAAACTGAAATATGTGGCCGCTGACTCTTGTTATATATCATCTGACACTACTGACAAGAGTTTGGCTTCACTGTCTTTATAGCTGCCCTCTAGGTCATTGTACACCAGAATGAAATCATTCCCCAGCTTCCCTTTCACTAGGCCGATCAAGCCAAACAAGCCCAGCTTCCTCATCTTCACTTTCTAGGTCCACTGACCAGGTTTTTTTACCCCTCTAACAGACCCTTTTGAGCTTCCCAATATCTCTGTTAATCTAGAAGGCCCCAAACTAGATACAGTAGTCCAAGTTGTGCTCTCACCAATGCTGAGAAGGGCAGCATCTTGCCTCCATCTGGCCATGTCCTCCAAAGGTAGCACATTATGTGGTTTACCTTACTTGCAGTTAGAGTACACTTTGGCTCCCACTCAGCTTGGCATCAACTGTACACCTCCCAAGCCTGTTTTAGATCCCTGGCTAGCAGAAGAGTGCCAAGACCTGCTGGCAGACAGCATGCCCCACAGCTACTCAGAGGCTGTCCTCAGTGGTCTGAGGAAAGACATATGGTGCAAGACCAGGCGAGGAGGTGAGAATATGAATTCCTGCTCACACATACCCAGAAAAGTTTAATCTCCTCTTTCAAATCCAAGCAAAGTGACAAAAATCATAGTCATGCCCTAGAGCTAAAGAACTCGACAGATCCTTTTCAGCAGCAGGACATTTTGCCAGGATGTGACATTTTGTACAAGCCAAGTCACTCAGGCGTGTCACCAAATGCGGACAGAGGTTTTTTGGTACAGAACCCTCAAACCATCAAACCTCAAACCCCTCAATCATTTCTGGCCAATGAGAAAGAGACCCAGTTAGAAACCTTAAGTTTTTAAATCTTCCATGAGACACTTTGGCATAGTTCCATTTCCTCGGGCAAAAAAAAAAACCTTCTGAGTTTGTTCTGGTAGGACAAAAAATAATTTTGCATGTACAAAAGTTCCTGCCAAACCAAGTTGTTCTCCTATGGACAGTATGGCTACATGCAATTTTACTCAGTAACTAAAAGGCAGGTGTGTGAACATATGGTTTTGATGTTGAAAAATCCATTAAAGCCTCAAGTCTGCACATCCTTCAACAAGTGAATAATTGTATGCACAGGCTGCCTACATACAGTAGCACTGCCACAGCCATCGCTCCAGTGTTTTTCATACCACACATTTTTAGACTATTAAAGCCTTGATGTTGTGATAATGACACAATTTCCAGACAGCAGCAATGT
Source organism: Megaceryle maxima (assembly GCA_024605025.1). NCBI lineage: Eukaryota > Metazoa > Chordata > Aves > Coraciiformes > Cerylidae > Megaceryle > Megaceryle maxima. Next base: position 16,013 of record JANHGN010017358.1, read on the forward strand.
ACCTTGTGAAATAATTTCAAGTGGAACGTTTAAGCCAGTGGATTTATAGATTCAGAGCAAGTGCAGGTATGAAGTATGGCTCAGGTGAGCAGTGCATTGGCAGGGGCTTATCTCTTAAAAAGAACTAAAGCACACAACCACAACAATTTACCTTACTAAGAGAGAATTCCTTGAGGAAGAGCAATTACACTCATTTAGTACACAAAATTCTCCTGATGATTTCAGTATTTTCGCTTAGGCTTACTTCTTTTCACTAGCAGGAATTTACTGCACAACCTAATTTTCCTTTCAGAGATGACTAGTCACATGCACACACAAAAAAATCCCCCAAACTCTCTAGGAAACATGTGGCTACACAAAGCAGTTGAAGGAATAAAAGGAACAAATGCAAAGCAGATAAAAAAAGGACAGAGCCACCTTACACTCACCTTTCAGAACTGGAATAGACCACGAGTATATAAAGAAAAGAAAAGAATAAGCCCTCCTTACTTCCATCAGTACATCAGCACCAGAAGAATTGCCTCTGAGCCAGCTACAAGTGAAACTGGATTGTGAAAGTGGTAACACTGCACTTCCTTGGGATGCATCCCGTATCATTTTGGTGTGCCTTGTGTTGTAGGCTGTGAACTCTTTGCTGTATATGATTAGCAAAGTAGCTAGCAAAAGATCATCTTGGTCTTTGACTAAACCTCAGGATTTAGTCCTAGCAATAGTCAGTGATTTGGGATGACAGTCCTATAGCTCACAGCATTTACTTCCAAACACAGCATTTTAAGGGAATAATTTTTATCCTGGTTTCAAATGCCTTCTGAAATTCTGAGATGCTTGCTGTTCTGAAAGAGTACTGAAAGTAACCATTGCACAAAACAGCCGATCACAAAAGTAAAAAAGCATCCTCTTCCCCCCTCCTCCCCCCAATCTTTAAACTACTGCACGCTGTACCCACCCTCAACAATAAATTGTAGACATGCAAGATCACAGGACAGATATTTGGCAGCTCAGCAATACTATATTTACTTCAGATACTTAAGAATTTGGGAGGTTAAAATAAGCATAAGTTGTATGAACTACTGCATGTACAGTTTCCTGGAGTGCAAGGGGCTGCACATCCCACTGCATCAGGCTCTGAGAAAGTTCCCTGGTGCCAGCTGGAGGCAGTGGGTATATCAGGAAGCCAAGCTAAGAAAGCAACTGTGAAAACACACTCCTTTTACTTGTTTTGCTTCGCCATCCACAACAGATTTATCTCACCTATCAAGATCACCCACATGGGCAATAGTGTTTCTATGTTAGCCAAAACATAAAGCTTTCCTCACCTTTCTTCCTCCACCATGGTCCTTCCTGGATAGAGTACGACAGTTCTTTAAACTCAATATTCACAGCTGGTCTGCGGGGTAGGTAGGAGAAACGGTGGGCTTCTGTCAGGGTATTGTCCACTTTTTTTAAATGTCCATTCATCAGTCGAATGTCTTGGTTATCTGTGCCATTTGAGACCACTTCATCCACCGAAACACACACTGACTTTGGCTCGGCCATGGTGCAAGCAGAACTGCTGCCGTTCTAGAGGTAAAAAGTTGGAGAATGGACAAAGTTCACAGACTTCTGCTTAGGAGCACATTTCAAAACCTTCTGCATTAGAAGAACTAACATTTAAATAACGCAACAATCCAGCACAGTAATGAGATGAAAGGTGAAAAAAAAATAAAACAATCTTTTGTTGCTTCTGCCAGTGACCTGACAGAAGAGGTAAAAGAGTTCTTGCACTTGCAGCACACAAAAGGCAGTTCCTTTAGCACCAGTTTACCCTCAAAGGGTATATACACAGCACATTAGTATCTTCAGAACAGAGTAGCTCTTGCACCAGATTTGTAAGTTCAGTCCCCATCGTGTTTGGTTTCTCATACCTCAAAGAATTTGGTTCTAGTTACTCTGATTCCAGGGCCTGTACTGGGACAAAGCTGAAGGGGGAAGGGAGCTGGCCAAACAATTATTTGGGCAGACATTTCAAGATACAGGCCCTCAAAAAGTCTTAAGAGCTCTTAGTCCTTTGGATCAGCATATACTTCTGTAAATGTGAAATTGCACAAGTTGTATTTCTGCAAATTTTAAAATGTACTGGCTTGTGTCTTATTTTCTCCTCTGCTGATAGTTCTGGAGAATTTGCAACCTGGAACAGTACAACTTCTTTCCTAAGGTCTGTTAGGAAAGCATAGTGTTTTCCACTCAAAATTCTTGCACGCTTTCCTTGTTTGACAGTGATCCCTAATGGAAAACTTATCAGCTACATAAAAATTTAATATGTTTATTATGTGCTACCCTGCGTTAGTACTTGCACCTCTGAGACTGTAAGGTATCAATGCTTTATGCTTACAGCCATACCTCTTACTCTGCTTTACCCATCGTAGCCCCCAGTACAACTTCACTTGTCATTTTTTATACTGAATCTCTTTCCCCACCTCTCCCAACCATGACAGTGGCCTGCCACCTGCCTTTCTCTTCTTTATTATGCACACCATATCTGAAGTATTTCCATTTCTTCTACCTGCATAGTAGAAGTATCAAAAGGATGTGCATAAGGCCAAAACAATCGTGATTTGTTTTCAGCTGAACAGAATTTTGAACACTTTGGAGGCTGTTCGTTGTCATCTGTTGGCTGGAGTATGACATGAACAGGGCCCAATATCTGCACAGTTGTCTATTAGAAAATTTCATATTTTTAGTGCAGCTCTGTACTGGAGAAGATTTCTGTAGCTGGCTTATGTGCTAGGCTTTCCATGCTGCCACATCTGCCCAACAATCTACATGTCCCCAGAGGTATCCCTTGGAAAGCATATATGCTGCACTACTTTTGAAGGCATCAGTGTTGAACATCCCCAGATACAGAGCTCTAGGTCATGCCACTGTCTCCCCCTATTTGAACTCCAATACAACTAAGAAGTCACATCACTGCCCCTTCATTCCACCATTTTCATCCTCTCTGTCATGGTTACTGGTCTTCCCATTTATGTTGTAAAAGCAGTGCTGCTCAGATCAGTTGCATGTCATGAATGCTGATGAAAAGCATTAAAAAAAAACCCCAAACCAGTCCTACATAACCATTGATGAAAAATATTTTTAAAAGTAGTCCTACATAACCACTGTATAGCTAGCATCTTCACATTCTTCATGTTCAAGCCTCAAGTTCTGGAGGTAAAAATCAGCTCTGCTTACCATATTTTCTCAAGAAAGAGATTCTAATCGTGTTCTCAACTTACTCAGATGTCAAGTATCCAGTAACACTTACTCCCAAATTCTTAAATAGTTGACTGTAATGGTATGTAATTTGAACATAACAAGAGTAATGTGAAACGTTTTAGAACAGAACAATGAAAATAGGGGAATCTTTCTCTTCCCTAGAGTTAACAATATTATATCCTGAATGTTTTCAAGGATTACTTTGGCACTTGTAAGCTGTTTGGCTCAGAGGAACCACCGAGCACCTTCACACATTAGAGGGAATACCCAAAAACTAAGACTCAATGAGCAGGTCACCTTGAGTCAGGGGGCAGTCAGATCTTCTCCCGTTTAGATCAATTCAAAAGGAAACACCCTTTGGACAAGGTCTTTGTCCCTGCCTACTTAATGATCTAGGAGTATGAAGCCAGAGACTTCTGTTTCTGGGACATTAAACAAATCCCTACTGCATTTCAATCCCCCACTGGACTGAAATGTCTATTTTCAGCAGGTGACAGAGTCCTGCCAGCCCTCAGTCACACACCTCCCTCCTCCGGGGACCACCTGCTACTGGCGAGGGGATCCCCCCATCGCGAGCGTCTGAGGTGGCAGAAATGTCTCCCAGTCGCGGTACCACCTCGGCTTGCAAAGAGGTGAGCACCTCCCGGGGTTACGACAGCCACAGACTTACCCGAGCCCTGCGTAACTGCTCCTCAACACACCTGAACCCCCTTCGTGTATCCACCAACACCCACAAACCGCTCCTTTCTCCAACGCTTACATGCAGCCGTGCCCTTCGAACCGGTTCCCATTTCAACCCCCCTGCGCACCGGACACGCAGACGAAGAGCAGACGTCCTCCAAGACGGCGCTCACATCCTCGTGACTTTCGTACAATTTTATTTCTCACATAGTTTTCTTTGGCCCGCAAGGAGCTGAGCTTCTTCCCGGCGCCCACCGGGCACGGCAGCAAACGCCCGCCCGTTCACCGCGGCAGGACGATCCCGGGGGCTCTGCCCGCTCCTTCCCCGGCCGCCTCCCTGCTGAGCGTCCGTCACCCACCCCCTCTCCGGCTCTCACCCGCTCGCCCAGGGTGTTCCGTAAAGGTTACGGTCTCTCCGCAAATCTGTTTCGAAAACGACGGGGCGCAGCGACGCAGGGAGCATGCTCGGAGCTGCCGCTAATCCCCCTGTCTTAGCTACAGCCCAGAGGTAACCAGCGGTCAAACCTCGCCATCCGCCGCCGTCCCCTCACACACCCCGCCGCCGAGCCGGGACTGACCCGCACACCGTACCTGGCACCCCGCAGCGGAACGCAGGCCCAGGCACACCGACCAGCCCAGGTTCTCCCTCCGCCCCGCGGAGACCGCGCTCCGTCATCCCCCAACTCAGCTCCGCACCTCAACCTCCCCGGCCGCGCAGCCCCCCTGGCCGCGACCCCGCGGAGGGAGGCAGGGAGAGCAGGGAGCGCCTTACCAAAGCGGTGCCCAGGGAGAAAGCCGCCATCAGACATGCCATGTGCCCCCGCTGCCCGCCCGGCTGCTGGCGGTGGCTCCCGCTCCGCCGACGCCGCGCGGAGCCCTCGAAGTGCCGCCTCCTCGCCCAGACTGGCTGCGGAAGGCAGGCGGGCAGGGAGGGAGGGAGCGGCCTCCTGCCGCGCTGGGGCCGCCTCCGCCCCGGGCCGCCGCGGCAGGAACGGCCCCCGGCCAGCCACCCCCGCCGCGTTCCCCGGAGCGGGCCTGGGGAGAGCCGGCGGGGCGGGGCCAAGGCAGGGCAGGGTCACCTGTCCGCCGCGGGGAGAGGTGGCCGGTATGGTAACGCTGTAGTCTGCCCACCGGTGGCCGTGGCTCTCGCTCTGCTGGAACACGCGCCAGAAACTTCTCCAGGGGGCTGGGGGCCGAGGACTGCTCGCCGGGACGTCACTGAGGAGGGCTGCCCAGCATTGCCTTCACACTTGTAACTGCCACAGCTTACGGCCCGAGTTCCTAATGACGTCCCGAAAGGGATGAGGGATGCCATTCCGTGAGGAAGTTGGGAATGGAAGCACCATCTGATTCCACCTTGTGCTATCCCATCCACATGAAGAGCAGATGACTCTTCTGGCCCTGGGACTCACAAACCATTGATCTGTAAGCCTAGTAAGCTGCTGGCATTCAGAAATTGAGAGAAGGGAAGGTTGTCACTGAGTTCCAACTTTGTTTTTTCCTCAAATTGAAGACCTGTGTTTCAGTGAGGTCCTGCAAAGATGGCCTGAACCACACACTTGCCCATCAAGTGCAGTGTTTGGTGTTCACATGCTATTAGGGTTGTGTTGGCACTGCTGACTTGAATCTAGGTTCGTGACTAGGTTTTGAGTTACACTCATTAGCCTTACTACCCAGCGGCAAAAGGCTCTGCCCAAACAGTTTACCAAGAAGACAGATACTGAAGACCCAACTGTCTGAAGTGCCTCAGAAGTTACATACACGCTGAGCCTGGTTTTGGCATGCGCTGAGGCTCCCTCTCTATTTCTCTGGAAGCATCAGGAAGAGCAGATAAATCATATCAGGGGGCTGAGAACTGAATTCAAAGCATCTACCAAACATTATATACATGAGTTCATATCCTGTGAGGAATCTCCTAACCAGGGAGCTTACACCATAGTGTTTGGTGCTCATGTGGCATTGTACAGACATGGAGATAATCTTCACAAAGTCCCTGGAAGGCAGGTAAGTATTATATCCTTGCTGAGCTATGGAGGGGTGTTTACACCAAGTGGCACAGCACTGCAGGGAAGGAACTGCTGCACAGAACATCTGTGCCAGGTCAGACAGGGGCCCGTCTCCCACAGTTACCTCCTCCTGGCAGTGGCTGGAAGGTGGATGCTCAAAGAAGAGCTTAAGCACAGCGTTGGCTTGTGTCAGATGTCTTCCTGGTACTGTCCCAGCCAACAGCTGATTTTAGCTCAAGGACTTCCTGATGCAGTTGTCACTTCTGAATGTGCTAATAAACCTCAGCAGATATCTCTTTCATGAGAGAAGACTTCCTCTTAGAAACAGAGGAGCTTTTACCATCCACTACATTCTATTGCCAACGAATAGAGTGTAGAGACTCACTGAGCTTGACCTTGGATTCAATCATTTTGCAGAAAATTATTTACTTATAACTCATGTTTTTTTTAAGAAACGCGTACCTGCTGTGGAATACCAGACCAAACATGGATGGGCCCATCCAGAAGTCTTCATTGAAGGCCTGAACTCTGTTTGAGAAGAAAGTTGAAATACAATTATCTCCTAATATTAGAAATAAAGAGAAACTATGACACATTCTTCCAGTGAGGGTCCAAGGGTGCAATTAACTTCACTTGCTGCACATGTCTGGAGCACCAAAAATTTATTCAAGCTTGTCTCCTTTATTGTCCATTAGAAACATTGAGAAGGCTGCATTATATCCTACAGGACCTGAAAGAGGCTGTGGAATACTGCTGTATATGTTTAAGGCATTTACTGACTAAAACAAACTGCTTAAAGACAGCACGTATTTTAGTTGTGAGGTGAAACGAGAGAAAGAGCGCAAGAGATACCCTGATCTTAGTGAATGTGTGATACAGGCCCAGCACGATGCTTCTATTCACTGTTTTAAACTTCTTAAAGGCTCAGGAAGAAGCAGGGAAAACAACATAAAGCTGTAACAGAACTTACATGTACAGTACTGAAATCCGCTGCACAAAAAGTTTCATCACCGTCTGTAAGCAGTTTACAAGGTACTAAGGGCTGAACTGTGCCTTTCACACAGCAGTCCTCCACAGGAGGGCATGTGCTGCCTGTCGGCCTCCAGGCTGCCTGCACTGCCCGCCTGGGCTCACCCGTGTTGCCAGCTAGGTCGTGATACTGCCCCTCGTTCACAGCCAGCAGTGTGAGAGGAGGAGCATTGCACCAAGTTCATGCAATGTTATATACTCCTGATCAATAAGGTGATAGCTTCTCTATCAGTGTCATGGCTAAAGCATTGTGAACTCAACTCAAAGCAGTATCTGCTTTTAATGGTGTATGTGAAAACGACCCTTTGCTGTATGAAGTGGCACAGAGATTAGGCATGATACAAACGGTGGCTCAACCCTGCAGCCTCAAACACCGCTCCAATCACCTTCCATGAGAGTTTTTCCTGAGCAAGAGTACATGATCAAATCCTGAGGACTTGGGTTTTTTTCACGTTGGCCACAGAATCAGTATCTAAAGGAGCTTCTTGTAAAACACTGAGACATAAAACAGGTTTCTCAGAAACTAAGTTCTTTTTGGTATCTATTTTGATACGACACAAGAAAAAAAATGATTACATAAGATGAAGCATGCTAAAAATAGCAGTCTCCTGCATTCCTATGTTCCCTCATTAACTCTTCCATTAACTTTACAGGTGATCCCCTGGTCTCTGCAGTAAAAAAAGATCAAGAACACAATTCTGTTGAAAAAAAAAAAAAAAAAAGAAAGAAAAAAGAAGAGAGACATAAAAGCAGGATAAAAAAAGTCCGGGACAAAAAAAAAAAGAAGCTACAAATGAAGGTGAGGACAAGTAGACAGGGACAAAACTCTGACTCCTAAAATAGATGAGGAAATAGTAGTAGCTTCCAGGCTTTACATCAGGGTAAGCATTACAGACAATAGACTGGTTCAGCCCACAGGAAAGAAAAAGAACATTGCAAGCAGAAATGCACTGGGAAGGGCAGGGCAAAGTGGAAATGCACCAGCAGTGGGAGAGGGTGAATTTACAGCACAGCCATGGGAGGCATTTTACTGCAGTACTGATAGCTCTGGTGTCTCTGCACGAGAACTAGTTCATGGATAGAAGCAGTGTAGCCTGGGGAAATGATGGGGCCATCATGGACTTAACTGCCGAGGTATAACATGTAGGAAAAGTTCAGTTAAGAAATGTGGAAGAAGCAGATGAGAAAAAGAAAGTCTTTCACTATAAAAGGCAAAATATTGTAGATGGAGTTTTCATTTAAAAATACCTCAGCTTTAACTATTTGCAACTTGCTGTTCTGGACAGAGTTTAAGGAATTCTATGGAAAAGATTTAAGGAGCTTTTGAGAAAAATATCCCCCCCAAAAAATAATAAAAAAAAAGTGTTTATCAAAGAAAAACATTGTGGGTTTTAATTTACAAATTATGTTTCTAAATATACCTAAAATGTCACAAGAGCTGAAAGCAGAAAGAAATATCCCACTGTCAAACATTCATGCAATTACTGACCTAAATAAAAACCCAACAACAGTTGATCCCAGATGGAGTGTCACTTTGTCATTTGAAAATATACACTGTTTTGGATGATTTCTGAAGTAATTTTTCTCTCTTCTTGTGCCCTACCCCAATTATTTCCATAGTTTTAATGAAATAAGAGTGGAAAGGCTATTGGTAGGTTTGAACAGCCTAAAGATGAAGTTGAGAAAAAATTTTTGGTCTGATCCTGAGGAAGGCTGAGAACTTGGTTTCAGGAAGCTAGTAGCTGTGTGTGTCTGCATTGTGCTTTAAAAAAAATAAGGGAAGAACAGAGGAAAGGAGAGCATAGTGGGGGAAAAAATCAGTATCTTACTTGAAGATAATTATTTTAACTAAAGAGATATTATTCTCTGTTTAATTCCCATGTATTAGGACTTGAAAGACATCAGTGTATGTATTTTCAGGTGATATATCAAACAAACCATGGGTGACATATCTTTACTACTAGGTAGTTAACAGCAGCTTTGCACCCAGTCCCCAACTGAAAAAGACTGTTCTGTGCTTTTTGGCAGTGTATCTTACTAAAATACAGTAAATCCCTGACTTAGATTGCATTTTTCTTCTCCCTTCCTGTTGTTCCCCTTCCATATTTATCGGAACAACTCTGCTCATAACTCCTCTCAGTTTTGTCATGTCTTTTTGTACATGGCATTAATACTTCTCTATCTATACTGGAAATATTAATATAATGCTATTTGAGAAGAATGTGATCAGTCAGCTTAAACAGATCTGCGTTCAGATCTGTTTAATACTGAAGAACGTAATCAGTCTTTCCTTTCAAGTAAGGTATACTCTGTATAGTGGGTGGGATTCGTCTCTAATTTTAGCTGCCTGGAAAATCAGCATCTCAGCTAGTCATGCAGACTCTGTTTCAGTCAGTGGAGGGAACTGGACATCCCCAAAGGAAAATTCAGTCTTTCCTTCTTAAATATTTGCCTCAATTTGGGGTGGATTCCAAATCCATCTTGGCTTCCCTATCAAATGGGGAGGGCTTTAGACACCTAACTTGGAATAGCCGTGGTCTGTGTTACAGAGACAGATATCACCTAAACTATGTTCTTATGCTACTTTTGTCTTCAGCTGACACTTCCAGGAATAACACAAGAGGTTTCACATGTTTATTTCACATGAGATTTTATCGGTATCTTTATGTCTGTGTCTGGGTACTCAGATGTCCCTCTTCTGAGATCCAAAGGCAAGAAATCCAAGAGCAGAACACCAACCTATTTCCGACCAGTTTTAGCTGCAGTTCATTTCTATGGCTGCTCTCTGTTGTACTCATGGGAATCAGTAGGATGCACAGTGCTCACTTTGATGCAAGGGGGTTATTTGTCTGAGTGTTTTGACTCAAGCAAACTGAGGGGGATAACACTGGAAAGAAGTAATAGTAAATGCAATGGATTAGCTCAGCTCTGCAAGAGGTGGTGGCCCATTAGACTGTATCTAAGTAGCCCTCAGTTGCCATAGGTAGCTGGTCCCAAAATGTGCTAGGAGAGAGCAAGAAAACACATCGTCAGTCTTCCTGCTCAAACAAATAGAGTTATTTTGTCAGAGATTGAGCATAATTTACATGATCTCGCTACTTTCAGTTGTTGTCAACGTAACACGCTCACAGCAAATTTACTTTCCCTCAGTTATGAGGGGAGAAATAGCAAAATTTTCTGTCACCCATGTATCAAGCTGGAAGCAAACAAGGGCTCTAGGGAAAAAGTCCTCAGCACAAAGGCTGTTTCAGACATGTTTCTGCATTCCTACTGTGCAGTCCTCCTCAAATCACACTGCCCTCGTTATGACCAGACATGCAGACACATTGGTCAGACTAGTGGCTGGAAACAACAGCTAAGTGCAGCAGGATTTTAGGCATCATGTCTTCCTAGGCTGCACCTTCCCAGACTGTAGCGCCAGGGTCTGGGCACAAGAGAGCAAGTGATGGAACTCATGCAGCAATAGCGAAGGGCAAAAACTTCAGCAGCCCTGTTGTGAGCAAAATAGATGAAGAAAATACTCATGCAGTCTGATGAAAAGACTGCAGTGTCAATCCAAAAGGCAACTTGAAAATTGGACATGGCACCAGTCTTGGGAAATCGTTTGCCAGTTTAGTCTCCCTCTACAGTGTCAAGGGAGACAGTCAAGCACCTGGGAAAGGGATACACAGCCATCAGCAGGAAAATTTAGGCAGAAGGAAATGGCAAGGAAAGACTCATGCTTGGAGGACTTGGACTTTGTCCCTGAAAACTGTTTCCAAGGGGGATTCTCAGCCATGACAACAACTCATGTTTTTCTTGTAGAAAGCTATCCCATTACACACAATAGCACTCATCCTGGTGCTGAGGAGTAAATTTCAAATTCAGTCTTTGCTCAGTTTCAGGAAAAGTTTTGAACATGCCTGTTGGCACAGTGCAAGGTCTGAATCACTGAAATGAAGTACTCTTGTGGGGAAAGCATAGGGTGTCTCTCGCCTTGCAGTTGTGCTTTCAAAATGTAACTAAACACCGTCTGGGAAAGGGATATGAAAGCCACCCTCCCATTTTTTTATGTGTGAAGTGCAACAGCTTCATGAAGTCCAGAGATTCACCCCAGGATATACAGCTCTTCTACAAAAGACAGAAGACTCCAAATAAACCTCCATGCTCCAGGTTAGCCTGAGCAATTACTGTGCCTGCCAGAAAAAAAACCACTCAAAATATCCACATCAAAAACAAAATCAGTCCTTTTCCCAACCCTGTTCACCTCAAGTGGTTTTGTACATGCCTGGCAGCAGAAGAACAGAAGATGTGGGATCTTAGACTCTTTCTGAGAGATGTGAAACTCAGCAGAGAAACCTCAATTATTCTGCATGAACATGCTGTCTGGCACATCTCAAAGTTCATTTTATAAGTGACATGATCCTCCCTTGGTGCTCCCTGAAGATGTATACATTTATTTCCTGCAGCACTGAGATCCCTGGGAGATAATGACCATGATTCCCAGACAACAAAACCAGCCTGTTGGAGTCTCAGTGGCACGGAGAAGTTGCATGTTCTGTTTTAGCTCAGGGGAAGAAAGCTACAAAACCCCTCAAAACTGTATAGCTACCAATGAGGCTTTGGAAAAGTTGCCCCACTCCTTTCAGTTGCCCACTAAAGACTGACAGGGAAACAAAGCACCAAAACACTTTTATCAGCCAACTACATGGACTACACACAGAAAGGAGCATAGCAGGAGCTGGTAAGCTTAGGTAGCACGTTTGTTTGCTTGTTGCATGTACTTGGTAATGCTTTTGTCCAAAATTATATCTAGAAACAAGAAATTAGTGTGATGCCCTCTGCAAGAGGTGCCGGGTCCCTGAGAGGCCTCCCAAGGAAGCAGAGATGTCATTACCCATGAGGAAGCCAAACTGCAGGCACTGAACTAAGCTCAAATTTGTCATAGTTATCAGTGAGAATTTGTCAGTTTGGAGGTATGAGCTCCTTGCAGTCTCTGGCACAGCTAATAGAGGCTTGAGAGTGGTGCACTTGGAACCCTGCAAATAATTTGGCACTGTCACAAACCTCACAGCCATAACATTCATTAGTGCCCGACTTCTTTGGGCAGTCCACAGGCCTGATGTGAAAGCCTTTCATGATGTGCCTTCCCTAATTCATACATATTTTGGCCACCGATAGACTGATACATGCCATACTAAGAGGCCATATCTGTTAGTTTGGTCCCTTGTATGTCACTGGTCTTTCAGTCATGCTCTGTTACCCTGTATGGGAGTCAGTAATATTCAGTTCTCTTCTGGGGATGGGTATTCTGGCTTTATTTGAAGGTACCAAATCAAAGAAGGGCAAGGTTACCTTTGACAGTTTATTCCACCAGTTTGCAATTTGCTGTAAAATAATTTGTCAAGTGTTTATGTGTCTACTCCAGTTTTCAATTATTTGTTTGCTTGTGTAATTAAGCAGGTTAAAAAGCCCTTTACGGTTTTCCCTCCCCTGGTTCCGAGAAGGTAGGTACTTAAACATAATAATCAAGTTGTATCCCATCTTTTTTTCGATAAGCTGAACACACTAAAGCCTTTAGGGCTCTCTGCAAAGGAGTTTCTTCTGCCATGTGATGGGTTGTGGCTCTTTTTTATACCCTTTCAGCCTCTCTTTAGAGCAGTTGATGCCAAAACTTGATGCAGAATTGCAGCGTTGATCCCACTAATGCCATCTTCAGAGTTAACATTACCTTACTCCTACCTTGCCTATGTGCTCTTAATCCAAGCATCCCATTAACCTTTTTTGGCCACAGCATAACTGTGGAAGCTCCTGCTGATTTGCTCATCCTTCGATTGCCAAATCCTTTTCTGAGTCCATTCCTGCTGGGATACAGCATCCTATCCTGAAGGCATGACCTTCATTCCTTATTCCTAAAAGTGTATCTATGCAGTCAGCTACTTAAATACATTTCACTTAAGTGGGTCAAGCTTATCAAAAAGTCAAGATTGTCCTAGCCTTGTTGTTTACCATCCTACAGAAGTCACACACCTTAATCAACAGAGGAGTTATATTTACCTCCAAATCACTGATGCAAATATTTAATCACTTCAGCCTAACACTATCTCCAGTGCAATCTTAATCAAAACATTAGAAGCTTCCTCAGTGATTACTGCCTTGAGGTATGTTAGTTTACTAGTTGCTAAACTATTTATCTTACCTTATTTTATGATATTGCACAGTATTGGACAGATTGTCATAGGACACTAAGTCAGACCTCACAATAATGTAGCTGTATCATGTGTGAGCATGCATATATTTTTTTTAATCAGTCTCATACATAGCCATAGAAAAGGGCTGACCTGGCTAGGGCAGACTCAGAAAAGGACAGTCTCCTCAGCACATGGCATTACGCATCTTGTTTGATGTTCATTATTAAAGCCATTCTGTTATTTTGCCTTGAGCTGGTGTCACAGACCCCAGTGTAATCCAGCCAATGCTCCATCCTTTTCTGATTTCTGGTGCAACATTTTTAGGAATAGTGTCATTTCCCCGGGACTTTAAATTTTATTTGACATGATCAAGGTTCTCTGTAGAGATATTTTTAGGAATCACGACTGAAAACTATTCAGGCCAATGCTTTAGAAGTTTAGTGCCAGCAAGTGCTATGTAGCACCATCTTCCATACTAAGGGCCTGAAAAGTACTTATCTGTCTTCCTTGATTTACTCACACCATGCAGGTTCTTTCCAAATTTTATGAAATTACTCTGCGATTTTCTTCAGTGCTATGAGTCATGTCAGGTTCATAGTGGTAGAGCACTACTAGAACTCTTATCTTGTTGCCTTGCAACTGACTGGCATCAGTGGTCCCTCAGCAGCCACTGGCTTCCAGTCCAGTGAGACAGAAAGTACCTAACTACTCTACATTGGTCACAATGCTTTCAAATGTTGCCAAATGGGTACCTTCCAGCAGTGGTTCACTATTGAGCGCTGCAGAATACAGCATGTGTTCTCTGTTAAAATCTTACTACTTTTATTTCCACCAAGGTGCACTTTGTGTAGTGCATGGACAGTAAAGCATCCCTCTGTTGCCTTTTTGTATTTTGAACCACTCAGATCTACATTTCCATGTCATTGTGGACATCTGCAGATTCCAGATGTAGAGCATCCTTGGTGAGAAACTCCTTGCAACCTTGCATGCATATACTCATGGTACAACGTATACTCAGTAGCAGCAGGTCATGTTGCTAAAAGCAAGACCACACACCTGGGCATCCTGAACAAGCACAGCAGTTCCTCAAACTCAGGTCAGATAACTTTTCTGAGTAGAAGAGGACAGAGCTGACAGACATGGCAACATAAATGCACAGTGGATGAAAATGTCTCATCCTCCTTTTGTCCAAAATCTGTTTCCAGGTTTGTAGCAGCCTACTTGCTTTTTGTTGGGAAAGGAAGGTGAATAGAAGAAGGTTACTGAGAGGAGGGGGCTTGAGGCAAGTCATGGATGGAAGTTTTCACTGTGCAGCTCCCCACCAGCCTAGATGGAGCAGTGGATTGAAGGCCAGCACCTGCAGCCTCCCTAGCCAGAGTGTGAGCAAGCTGGCAGGAAAACAGGATTCTGCAGAGCCATTTCACCTTGGCAGTTTTTCTGTGTAATGTTTTGGGCCTGAAAAAAAAAGACAGTTAATTGTGTACTCTGAGCCTGTGTCAGGTAATTCCAAAACTGATTAGCTATTTCACTCTTTTAAGAGCTGAGTAGTCAACTAAAAAACAATTAAATAAATCACTAAAACTGGCACTTGTAACCTTAATGAAAGGAAGACTAATTAAATTCATCATGCAATAATTACAAACTGCATTGTACAATGTAGAGAATGAAAAAGGAGGCTGTTCCCAGCTACCCATGGAGAGATCATTTAATAAAAGGGAATGAGACAGAGACAACTGCAATGCAAGCTGTAGGACAAAGCAAGAAATTCCATTTCCTCATATTTAAGATATCAATCACTTCTGACATTGTCAGAAAAAGACCAGATTACCCCTTACAGTGACCCGGGAGCTCCCTTTGCTAGGTTCTTTTATGTCAGCGAACAGGATAGACCACATATTTCCTTTAAGTGAACTGTAAATACACCTTGCACACATTTGCACCATCACTGAACAACTCAAGAAAAAGGGAGTTTTCAAGAATGGCATAAACTGCAAATTCACACTCTCTTCTAAGTTTTTCAGCACTTTTTGTAGAACTGAGGAAATTGTTCACAGAGTAGTGTGACCACACAGAATAACAGGCCAGCCACAAGGCTTCCTGCCTGTAAAAAATACAAAAGAAGAGGAGAAGGGGTTTATTTGGTTTCCATCAAGCTATCAGATGAGACATCTGCTGCCGCCAGCTTGCTTGTCTGAGGCAGGCAGGTTACTAGCAGCGAGAATCAGAACAGGCGTCTCCTGTCAGGCTTGCATGGTAATAACACATCCTTGCTTCCTCGCTGCTCTGAGAGCCCCATGCAGTAGGCAAAATGAGTTTGCAAGGCTGGGCAGTGACCTGTCATGAAGGAGTGAAGCAGGCACAACTCTCCTTAACCAGTCTTCTTAGATCTACCAGTATGCACTGACAAGTTAACATGAAAAGAATTTTCAGCTTGTCCTTACTAATCCTTTTTCTCCATCTTCCTCACTCCTCCTGCATAATCTCCACACACACATACCTTTATTAGGTTCTGGGTTGTCCAGTGTTTGCTGACTCACATGATTTGGCTGAAGCTGTACATTCAGGCTGCATAGGCTGGGAGGCAGCAGCACTGTGAACTAGACAAGGGCATCTGCAATAAGGTGCTGGTGTCACTGAATGTTGGGGTCAAGATGCATTCTGATAGGCATGGTGAGAACGATATGGGATGAAAAGACATATGGCATTTATGTCCTATCACATATGTCTTCCTCCAAAGCAAAAGTGCTGTTAGAGAGACCTCCATCCCAGTTATACTTGAAGTAGAGAAGGGAGGAAAGACACCAGTCATGAAAGGTGCTTTGGTTAAGTAGATCCTATGGGCCATTATTGGCAAAATAGTGCAAAAGAGAGAAAAATTCTTGTGCCACCTGTGTGCCTGTGGAGCCACAGGCTCCCAGTCAGGTGCTGCTTCTGCTGAACTCTCTATGCTTGCAAAAATTGCTGCTTTTTCTTCACGACCTAATATAATGCTTTGCCCAGGCCTATAGTGCCACAGGACTGCTTGAACCACCTTACCAAGTGTTGGCATGAGGGACAAAGCTAGAACCTTCTTCCAAGGCATGAAGGTTGGGGAAAAGGGTTTCTTCTGAGTGCCTACAGATGTCCTATAATGTAAGTGTCTACAAGTTAGTGTTGCTCTAGGCTCCCTTCAGAGTCAATGGAGAGAAATAGACATTTCTGAGTGATTTAATCTCATCTAAGTAGACATCTATAGCAAGGCAGATAAATCATGTCCTAAAGATGCTCATTTTCCTTTGTTGACAAGAGAGGCCAACCCACTGCAAGACAAATAGCCTCATCCCTGTCACAACATCACAGAGCAAATACAGCTGCATCTCTGGGAAGGTGCAAAGCTGTGGTTCCTGCAGGAAGAAGAGCTCCTTCCTCCTGTACACCCCTGCTAGGTAGCAACCCCCAGTCCCTGTCCCAGACAAGGGTGAGCTGCTCTTCTTGAGTTCACTTCTTCTGGAAAGACAGAAAGGAGAGCCAAGACATTATACAGCCCATCCCTTTGTCCCTGTAGGGCTGTTCACTAGTGCATGGCTATAGGGTTTTAGAGTATGACTTGCCCTATAGGCTGAGTGGCACAGCAGTGACAAACCCCAGGCAAGCAGATCATACATTGTTGCTATATATTACCAACCATGGATTCTTGTTTCCTTGTTCCAGGGATGACTTCAGTAAGCACCAGTCATGGATTTAGGCACCATTCATCAGAAGCGAAAGAAAAAGATCTTTTCCTTAAATGCTAATTAGGATTTAAAAACTAGTGGTGCAGTGTTCAGGCTCTTGTATGTGATACTCAAGTGCAAGCAAGCTCACTGATGCTCACTCTGCAGTTATCCATTTCCTTAGACAAGAAGGGTGATTAAACGTGTGAAGTGAACTTAGTAATAGTTAAGGAAAATGGCAGTTGGAATATCACATTTTTTTAATTAGCTGACAGCTAATATTTAATTAAATTTTTTATTCATAGGGTGTTTTTTACATGGACAATTTGGCCATGCTTGTAAAATTGTATCTTCTTTTTTTTTTTTTTTTTAAATATTAATTTACATAAGTTGCTGATTCAGTGAATCCAATGTGAAAATTTCCATGAGGAACAGCTGAAAAGATGAAGAGTCCATACGCTGCATAAGCCTTCTGAATGTGAGAAGAAAAATCAAATAAAGATTTTTAATGTACTTGATGTACAATTAATCTTTTAATCAGAAGAATAGGAAGTTTATTGCTTCAATGAGACAAATAAAAGTTTAGAAGCTGCTATCAATATTGGACCACAGTGAGAACAAGTAAACGATTTGCACTGCCACAAGAGCAGTTGCAAAGTCCAACACACACAACAGTCCCTTGCTTCAGTCTGCAAATGACTGCTCCTTGCTCACTGGCTTCATGCATTGCCAGTGTGCTGCCCTCCATACTCACTTCACCTTGCACCAGCCCAGAACACAAAAAAAAAGTCATCAGAAAAGGAGCACGTGGAGGAAAAAAAGCCCAAACCTTTTTCTTCGAGTGTTTTCACAGAGTTCAGAGCTATGCTCTAAGCTGGTATTTAGGTGCTAAAAGAGACAGGTAGGATCACACTGAGATTCCCACAGACACCTTTATCCCTTCCTTTTTTTGACTGTAATTCCCCCACTGAGCTTAACTGGATATGTACCTACAGAGCTGCATGTCTCTCTGTGCCCATGACAGCACAGCCACAGTGTCTGCTGCCAGGGCACAGCCAAGGTGGCCTGTAGGGAAGGAGAAGCTCCTGTTGTCTGTTCAGCACCTCTTTGTTCCATGTCACCTCTGCAGAGTAATTAAATTTATTAATTTCTCAACAATTACGTCATTTCATGTGCCGTAAAAGAACACACTTGGATAGCTTTAAGACAGGACTGAAGTGCACTTAATCATTGCAAAGGCCATTGAAAGTGAAATGAGTTTCCAGGCTGCTTTGTGCCATAAACTGAGCCAAAAAGTCAGGAATTATTGAAGATTTTAGTGCAAATAGGTCTTAGAGCAGCTGATAAAGGTACAGGGAGCACCATCTGGTGGCTACCGCTGCGTAGTGCAGCATTTTCTTATCCCTTCATGAAATGATAATTTTCCATCCATGTCTAATCAAGGTATTAATACATTTTTGGAAGCTCAGAAATAGTGTTATGCTCATCCAGTCTCATAATTATTAAAAAAACCCCACCCTTTCTTTATGAAGTTGGAAGTGTAGGAGAAAGAATAATTGCCACTAAAGGAGCTTTGAAGTCCACACACTCTTTTCTCATTAACATTGTAGAATTTTTTGCTTTACTGTGAACATTTGCTGTGGGATCACACAGCAGACTCACTGCAACAACTGGAACTGAAGTGGTAGAGCATAGAACTGCAGAAAAGTAAGCTGAACTTGTCTTTAGTGACTTGAGTGGCCATGTAGGCAATGCCTTGAACCCCTGGCAGGACCAAGTCTTCCTAAAAAGCATCCTGAGTTGTTTATAATCCTGCTTAACCTGTGTTAATGTTGCTGCTAGCAACAGATAACAGTGAGCTTAGAGCAGGGCATTTACACCACCAGTAACAAAAATTTGTATTTATCTGAAGTAAAACACCTATTATTGCTACATTTTCTAGCACAATTTCACATATATTTGACCATGCAAAGATCAAGTGTCCCCAGACAGCAAGAGTGAATGAGAAATGTGAGCTACAGCACAAAACAGCTTCAGTTGCTCAGGGCTAACTTTTAACAAGGGCCATGAGGTATCCAAGTGGATGTCAGCTGGCCAAATCCCAGTTTCTCACTGCAAGCTTTCTAACCACAAGTTAAGCAAAGCCCTAAATTTCTTAAATACATGGAAACTAAGTCCTTAAAAGAACCAGTTAACACTGCAAACAGTTGATAAATGGGCACGTTATACAGCAAAAATGTTCAAACCCAACCTCTTTTCTGCAGCAGTGCTATCTGGCTCTGCTTGTGAAGTGGAAACTGGTTTTCCAGCACAGATGCATCAGCTTAATCCAGTTAAGACATTGTGGCTGCCCCCTCCCTGGAGGGGTTCAAGGCCAGGTTGGACAGAGCCTTGTGTACCCTGATCTAGCTGGGAAGCATCCATGCCCATGACAGGGAGGTTGGATTAGATGATCTCTAGGGTCCCTTCCAACCTAGGCCATTCTGTTCTGTTCTGTTCT